>PVJL010005008.1:0-20231 GCA_004026885.1 Lyroderma lyra
ATTATACATCAAGTTGACAATGCACTGTAGAATTGTATGCCTGAGACCTATGTAATCCTTGCTAACAATGTCACCCCAATAAGTCTAACAATAAAAATAAATTTTAAAAAAATAATGAGAAAAGTTTTAAAACTTTTTTAAATAATAAGAGTACATTTCATTTAAAAATAAGACTATAAAAATAATTACAGCTAAAAAATGAACCCTACATACAGTAATGGTAGTAATAGTAGGAGCAGTAGTAATACAGTAACAGTTCCTATAATTTTCAAAGAGATTTAACTTTTTTCCTGAGCATTGCTTAGTCACTTAAAAATAGGCTTGTACACTGAGGAAATGGAGGTCATCTATTTCGGTGGAATTTTACACTGTGTTGAAAGATTTATTTCCCCTCTACAAAACATTTCCCGCACGGTGACAATTTTTCAGTAGAATATCTGCTAAACGATTGGAATTAGAAAAAAAATAAGGGGGGATTTTCCCACAGCAAATGGAAGAAAATGCACTACAAAAAAGTGAAATAAATTGTTAATGCTTACAAATTTCTTACAGATGAAAAGTGTTATCTGTATCAGTGCTAAGTCCTGCCATGAATACACTTTGTGTGTGCCGAACAAATTGCATTTCTGAAAACAGCAGTGTCCTGGGTGCCGGCAGTCTCTGAGAAGTAACACAGCTGTATGGATCAGGTGCAGAATGGGATACCACCACTCACGAATTCAGTCAGCAGGGCTGTGACCGACTCATGTGGGGGGAAAGAGGAGAATAATGCAGCATTTTTTACTATCACCTCTCAGAGGTCTTAGGTGACAACTGTGCAATGGAAGATTCTGGAACTTTCTCTTTTTTTCATTGGTATCTTTGTTTTAGAAAAATCATATGACTTGTAGGTTCACAGGTAAACCTGACAAGAACTAGCGCCCAACAACATTAACTACGAGGAAAATGTTGATGAACTTCCCTGTTAAAGAGGCAAGTATCAAAAACAGAAACTTTCAAGAACTTCAGGTCCCCTACCATGAGAAGGCAACTTTAATATTTTGGTGGAAGCTGTTTCCTCCAGGCACATTTAATAATTATCATTTCAAATATCACAAGACAAATCATTGAATGAATGCAACCTGAATGAAGATTGCATTTAACGTAATGATAAAGTCCACATCTGGCATGTTTAATACATGTCATTTAATTCGACAATTCAAACCTCAAAATTTCTCTCAAAGAACTCCCTTGGACTTTATGTACAAAATGTTAACTTCCAAATCTCTAAACCTAGGTTGTTTCCATCCTTTAGTTGCTGGTACAACCTGCTATCGACATTTCCATCTCTCTCCTTCTCTTGCCTTTTGTGGTATATACACACACATAGATGGGTGCACACGCACATAGGCTACATAAAACAAATCAGGCAACCTTTTGTTGAGTGGCAGCATTGCTCTCCCTTTCCCATGCCATCTACTCTCTCTTCCTATCATACGTAAGGGCCAACTCCTTGGGCAGCACAGGGGAAATCAAGAGAAGAATCTATATACTTCTGAAGATTCCAGCCATAGAGCTCCAAGAACAAAATTCTTCTGTGAGTCTTCCAACTTTTCTTCATATAGTCATCACTCTCCTCTGAAAAATTCAGCTCCTTTTCCAGTTCATAGCAGGCTCTTAAACAATGAATGATAAAGAAATGAACTAAAGAGTGGAGCATTTCTGAACCCATGGAAAGAAGCATGATGGAAAGAAGCAGGGGTTAATAGAACACCGAAAAATGCAGTAACTTAAATCCAGGAGACCTAGCTTTCGGCTCTTCTCCTGACTTACTATTTGACCTTGGGTAGGGTACCTGAGTCTCATTTCCCACCTACCAAAACGAAATAACACTTATTCTAATGTTTTTATAGATAATATCTATGCCACAAATACAGCACCTTATGGTTTAGAAAACACTTGGATTCACATTCACTCACTTGACCTTCTCAATTACCGACTGGTGGCAAAGGGTGCCCACCTTTTGGCCTGGAAACAAAGGCCCACAATGTCTTGAATAGTTAAGAAAGGTGCACTTTAAGCCAGAAGGTCTAGCTGTGTTCACATCTTCTTTTACAGGTAGCAGGCCACAGAAAAGCTCAGCCATGACCAGTTACTTGCCACTGAGACCATAATGGCAGAACCTTTTCTTAAGCATTGATTTCTTGCCCCAAACCCTCCTCATTTTCCTGAAATTTTTCTCACTTTCTTCTATCTATACACCTGTATTGAACACCCATAACGTAGTACAATACCGAGGCATTTCATCAAATGAGGGCCACTATAAAAATTCCTACAAATATATCCCTCAGCATGAAGTGCCTATAGTGGGAGTCAGCAAACGTTTTCTGTAAAAGGACCAGATAGTACATCTTTTAGGCTCTATCACTACTGTGGCATGTTGAAGTGAAGAAGTAGCAGTAGGCAATACACAAACCCATGGGTGTGGCTGTTTTCCAATAAATCTTTATTTGTAAAACCAAGCAACAGGTCAGATTTCATCTGTTGGGCTTTCTTTGCCAAACTCTTGGACTACAGCAACTTTGAGAAAAGTCTTGGTATCAAAAATGTTATTTTAACACTTCCTTTCAGTAGCAGGCTCCTGACAACTCTTGATTAACACATTTATCCAGGCACTTTTATCCCTCTTCCTCCACTATCCTCTGATAAAGACCCATTGGCAGAGGGGACCTGGAGCATTTATCCCTTAATTCCAGTTATTCTGAAAGACAAAGCAGGGGCAGAGATTAAAACCAGACCCCAGGTCTTTGTGCCATACCCAGCATATCAAGTGCCACTCTTCAAATTGTACTGAGTTTGCTGTATACCTAATAAAGAAAATCGAACTATTCTTTCACTTAATAGTCTTTTAGTAAGGGTATGGGGGGCCAGGTTTACTAAAAGCCCTTATAAAATGCTGGCTGAAAGGAAATAATGTTCCTTGGCACCACAGAATCTTTTTCATGTGAAGCTACATGATCACTTCTCGTTTTGTTTCTCAAGCACCCCATGGCACCCATCCATGTATTAGGCTAATAACTGCATGAATCTAGTTAAAAGGAACCAAGCAATTATTTTAATTAGAAGAGAACAAAAATAACGCTCCTGGATTCTGTTTTAAGGGGCAAGAAGGAAGTAGCCAGGGCTCAAAAAGATCCCACAAAATATTTTTGTGAAAGGAAAAATAATTAAGGCCAAATTTAGAATGTACTTGCAATAAATGGGCCAAATAACATGAATGGCACCACTGTGCAACTAAAACCCATTCATATATAAGAGCCCCAGAAGCTCCATTTTTATGTGATGCAATTTTGAGTGTATAGCCAATTTTACAACGTGAAAGTGAATGTCTAGTGGAGACTTTAATGATCTTTGTGAATCTCTTATACAACTTCTTATAGGGTTTCTGTGTAAATTCATTTATTAATATGAGAAAATGGGAAGGATATTAGTCAATTTGCCTATTAAATAGGATTTTTTTTTTAATTTAAATTCTTTGAGCAAATTGTTCAGGTTTGTTTCTCTGGAAAAGCCTACTTTTATTAAAAAAAATAAAAGCTTTGATGGTCATCTATTCTACAAAAAGCAGATTCCATCAGAAGAGAGTTTTAATCATTTGAACTGAATTTAGTCATACAGAAAGAGGTCATACCTGCAGATTTTTCATAGGATTTGCCTGCCTGCCTCCATTCTGGTCTTGGCATTTTATTCCATCTCAGGCTTCCAAAAAGAGATGAAGTGAAAATCAAACTAGTCAAATAGTCAGCGTTGCTCCTTCTATTTGAATCTCTAAATAATCATTGGGCACCTGTTATCCTCCAGCACACAGCAAGTTATGGATGTCCATAGACGACTAGACCATGCTTGCAAAGAGTTCAGTCTAATCAGGGATGAAGGCATAGGCAGAAAAGAGACCATGCAGCTCCAACTGAGTGGGATCAAGGGTATCTGGCCTGAGCTGATTGTTAAAGAATGGATTATCCAGAGGAAAGACATGGGCAATCCATTCCAGAGAGAAAGGTCAGCATATGCAAAAGCTGGGACACAAAGAGTCCCAGGTGACACAATGGGGACTGCAAGCAGATTGAGCTGCTGGACTGTGAAGCCAACAAAAGGTCTGAGTGGAGCAAGAGAGCAGGTTAGGGACAGAAGCAAGAGCCAGGTCATAGGAGAATTATGTGCAATATTGTTGAGTCTTGACTTCACCTTGCAAAGCAACGGAGAGCCACCAGTTTTCAACAATGGAATAACATGGCCAGCTTTCCATTTTAGAGCAAGCACTTAGATAGTTGAGAAGATGATGACATGGAGACTAGGTGTCCCACAAATGCCATAGCCAGGCAAGAAGTGATAAGACCTTGAACTAGGACAACAGCAAAGAGGAATGGAGAACTGGGTGAGGTATGAGATACACAGTGCTAACGGAGATTTTTAGAACCCTCTGTGGAAGTGACTGAAGGGGTCAAAAGTAGGAGATGAAATTGGCTTTGAAGGTTTTCAGTGGGGAGGAGGTATTTAACAAAATGCTTGTCATATGTCCAAAAAGCTTCTTTTCTTGGAGGGTCTCCTTTAAACCCATAGTGGGTTTAGAACTGAGATGGAGTAACCAACTTTAGCCTTGGACACATGAGCATACTGCTGCGTGCCATACGAAAACTCCTAGAGAGTCTAACTTCTATTTACTTCCTCATACAAAACTTACACTAAGTCTGAGTCTAAGTTAAAATACACAAAAGCCTGGAATGAAAGAAATTTGTGGTAATACTTACTTTGGAGGCTGACTGGGTTCAGTAATGCCCAGGTAGCTGGTAAAAGATTAGTTCTGGGTGTGTCCGTGAGGGTATTTCTGGAGGAGATTAGCATTTGAAGTAGGTAGACTGAGGAAAGAAGATCACCCTCCCCAATGCAGTGGGCATTATTAAATCCATTGAAGACCTGAATAGAACAGAAAAGCCAAGAAAAGGTGAATTTTCTTCCTTTGCTGAAGCTGGAATATTCTTTTCTCTTGCTCTTGAACATCAAAGCTTCTGGTTCTTGGAAGTTCAGAATCCAACCAAGACTTACACCATCCCATCCTCCCCACCCCCTGCCCCCCTATTGGGCCTTCAGATTTGTACTAAGTTATATCACCAGCTTTCCTGGTTCTCCAGCCTATGGACAGCAGATCATGGGACTTCTCAACCTCTGAAATTGTGCTAGCCAATTCCTAGAATAAATCTCTCACGTATATCTACCAACGGTGCCCAAAAAACGTATACACAGAAGCGATGCTCTCTATGTATTACTTTTCAAAGTTGAATTGAATTATGGTAGCAATGTGTAGTATGATGTTTGCCCAAAAGATGGTGTTAATTAAATGAATGCTAGTGTCACCATGTGACAGGCAAGACAGTCAAAAAAAATGGCAGAAGCACGGTTGTCGTTCAAGGAGCACAAGACCAGTTTGAAGTGGTATTTGAAATTCGAGAACATTGTCTGACTTTCCCCGACATTCTCCTGACTTAACACCCCTGGGCTTCTACCTATGAGGGACCTTAAGGGATGTGGTGTACTGTAGAAAACCGGCTACACTGGTGGTACTTTGGGAAGAAATTGAAACTGCATGCACAACGATACAAATGGACACTTTGGTCAACATTGCTCAATCAGTAACTCACCATAATCAGAAGTGTCTGGACACTGATGGTAACCACTTGTGATTGCAGAAGAAAGTCAAATGTGACTTGTATTCATCTTTTGTTATCAATATATATTAAGTATTACAATTTTAATACAGTTTTTTTTTCCTTTCTTAAAATGTGTATACATGTTTTGGGCACCCTCTGTATATATATCCTATTGGTTCTGTTTCTCTCGTGAACCCTGAAAAGTATACTAAAGACAAACTACATATATTTTAATTACTATATTTAGATTAGATTCATTTATGTTTTAGTTTTTTTAAAGAATGTAAAGAAGACACTTCTCAACTCATTTTATGAGCCAGCTAAATCTTGATAACACACCTGACAAGGACATTAATCTAAAGAAAAATTACCAGAAATTTTCATTTATACACATTGTTGTAAAACTTATCAAAACATGCAGCACTGCATAAAGTAAATAATACATTCTAACCAAGTTGGGCTTTGTCCACAAATGCAAGATTGGTTTAACACTTTAAAACCTATCGAATGATTCAACATACTAACAGAATAAAGAAAAAAAGTCATATGATCATTCTATAAATAAGTGAATACTTAATTTATAACCAAAGTGTCACTTCAAAGCATTCAGGAAAAGGAGTCTTTTTTTCCCATTAACAGTGTGGGGTAAGTGGTTATCATGGAGGAAAAAACAAACTTGATCCCAACCTCACACTATGTACAAAAATCAATGCCATGTGAGTTACAGATCAAATTAAAAGGTGAAACAATGAAGCCCCAGAAGATCATGTAAAAGGATGTTTTAAACATGGCCTTGAGATAAGCAAAGTTTCCTTAATTAGGACATAGAGAGATCACTAACTATAAAGCAAAATATTGGTAAATTAGACAATACTAAAATTTAATCTTCAGTTCATTCAAAGATACCATAAAAAGAGTAAAAAGTCAAGCTCAGAGTGGTACATTATATTTGTAATATACACCACCCACAAAAAAGGATCATATCAAGAATATAGAAATATCTCCCACAAATCAACAAGAAAAGATGAACAATATAGTAGAAAACTTAACAAGATACTTGAAAAGCCTATTCACAAATTAGCCAAATGACCAATATACATGAAAAGATGCTAACATTAATAATCTAGAAAATCAAATCAAAACCACAATGAGATTCAACTGCATACCACCAGAATAACCAAAATCAAAAAGATGGAGAACCCCAAATGTTCACAAGGATGGGGAGCAGCCTAACTCTCACGCAGCTGGTGGGAGTGGAAACCGCACAGCCTCTCTGGGAAACTCTGACATTATTGAAGCTGAGCTGTAGTCATGCGGTACAATGTAGCAACTTACCCCTTTGATCACTATACCCAGCAGTAAAAATATGTGCACACACCCAGCAGGAACGTCCATAGCAAAGTTTACAGCAGCCCTCTCTGAAACAGCCCAAAGCTGAAAACAACCAAAATATTCGTCAAGAGTAAAATGGGTATGCTGTGGGATGTCACGGATGCAACAGAAGGAAATATAACAAGGAAAATGTACTATAATTACAACCAACAACATAACCAGGCTGAACACCTACCATATTATTCCATTTATACAAAGTTCAAAAAAAAAACCTATGGTGTCAGTAACCGGGGCAGTGGCTATCTCAGTGGAGGAAGGGCAAGACCATCACATTGGCAGTCCTATCACAGGGGCAATCTGAAACACTAGCTATGTTCTGTTTCTAGTCCTAAGGGTGGGGGGCAGGGGGAGGTGGTGGTTACAGGACGTGCTCACTCAGGGTAATGCATCAAGTTGCATTTTTCTGCTCCTTGCAATCTTCCATACGTGGGACTCCAAGAAAGTTTCCAATGTTGATTTCCATTTTTTAGGTGAAGTAAATGGAGGGGCTAACACAGAAAGTATTGAGGAGTATCTTTATTAAATACAATCAGTGGTGTGTTCTTACCTGTGCTCAGTTTGCTCCCCTGATGTCCATTACAGAGCAGAAAATAAGAAGAACAACACATGATTTTAGGTCAGCTGGGCTAAGAAGAAGAGAATGCCTTCTCCCCGATGAAAAACTAATAGAACTGGGACTCTTTGCAGTTTACCTAAGAGGCATGTCGTTCCTGAGGAGAAAAAAACAACAAAACAAATTAAAGGCCCAACGTACAAAATAGTGACAACAATGAAGGACCTGCTGGAGACTCATATAATTCTAGCCATACCTGGAATACAATTAATTTCGCAAACTCATCCTAGAAAAAGCACTACATACCTCACTGCTGAATATCACTACGGTCACCTTCAAAGTACTCCCCCTGGGAAGCTATGCACTAACACCAGCACCTAGTCCACCCTTCAAAGCAATTTCGGAACTCTTTTTCTGGAATGGCCATCAGAGCTGTCATTGTATGACCCTTGATGTCCTGGATGTCATCAAAATGTCTGTCTTCCTTTCACTATTTCCTTTATCTTTGGGTAAAGAAAAAAGTCACTGGGGGCCAGATCAGAAGAGTAGGGAGGGCGTTCCAATACATCTACTTGTTTGCTGGCTAAAAACTCCCTCAGACAGTGCAGTGCACACTGGTTCATTGTGGTGGTGCAAGAGCCATGAGTTGCAGGCGAAAAGTTTAGGTTGTTTTCAAATAACTTTTTCATGCAGCCTTTTCAGCACTTCCAAATAGTAAACTTGATTGATTGTTTGTCCAGTTGGTACAAATTCATAATGAAGAATACCTCTGACATCAAAAAGAAAGGTTAGCAACATCATTTTGACTCTTGATTTGGACTGATGGAACTTTTTTGGTCATGGAGAACTGGCTGACTTCCATTGTGCACTTTGATGCTTTGTTTCAGGGTCGTATTGGTACACCCATGTTTCATCACCAGTGAGAACACGGCCCCAAACATCGTCTTGTCTCTACAAAAGGTCTTGGAAAACTTCAACTCTCTTTTGCTTCTGTTCATCAGTGAGCTGCTTTGGGATCATTTTTGCATATACCTTTTTCATACCAAGATTTTCAGTTAAGATTCTTCTGCTTCTCTATTGATGTTTACTTGGTCTGCTGTGCTTCTCACAGTCAGCTGACTATTTGACACACAATTCGATGAAATGTTGCAATGTTTTCATCAGTTCTGGTTGTTACTGGCCACTCTGACCTCCCTCCATTAGTGATGCTTTCTCTCCCCTAAGAAAAATGTTTAATCCATTTACACACTGCTGTTTTCTTCATGGCATTATCCCCATAAACTTGGACTAACATGTCCTTGATTTCACTTCCACTCTTGCTAAGTTTAACAAGAAATTTAGTGTTCATTCGTTGCTCTAATTCAAGCTCCAACATTTTCTAGATGGCACAGAAGAGCACACAACAATACTGAACGCCACTCAGCAAGACACCACCACACGTCAACACAAACACAGCTGTGAGACAAGGGTATGACACCTTACCGAGTTGTTTGTACAGCACTGCCAACGTAAGTGCACGGTGACAAGTTCTCAAACTTAATTGTCAGACCTCATATTATATGAAGCCGATTAAAAGGTAACAAATTTAGGGTAGTTACAAGGAAATGCTTTCTTATGAAATGTATAATTAACCTGTAACCAGTAGTTTGGTGAAATTCAACTCCTCCCTCAGGAAAAAAAAAAAATTAACTATTTATAGCAGCCAAACCAGCTCTGCAGTTACACTAATATTATATTACAAAGACTTTCCTGCTTCCAGGCAAAAACTGATAGCCAGCTGGGGTCAGGGAGAAAATTTTCCCTTTGGTGTAGCATTTCCCAGTTCTGTTATCTAATACGGAACCACTGGAGGTGCTGTGTCATACTTGCACCTCTGTTCATGGCACCTGGCTTTGGGACCCTGGAGGCTGCATTGAAACAGGCTGTTGTTTTAATCCTAGATGACAACACCTGTAAGCCTGTATTTAGGCAACACCTTGTGTTTCCAAAAGGTAAACACAAAGAATAGCATCAAAATTGTTTCTAACAATACTGTTTTTGCATCAACAGTCTATAACTATATGGGAGATCTCAATATATGTGTAAAATAAACAGAGCAGGTATGCCTACACTGAGGTAATTCCAAAGACAGCTCTATCATTTAGCAGCTTGGATTTCAATTGTTGCATTTTTAGATATGAAAAACACAGATATTATTCATCAAAGTGATTGTCCTGTGCACTTGTATACCTTATATAAATTTTTTTCAGGGCTTTTTACTTCAAAGAAATCACCAGCTAATGACATTTCAGACTTTAGAAATTTTTCTAATAGCACGCTGAAATTCCCTCAGGGACAGAATTGTGAATAAGTGGATTTTTTTAAAGATCATTAACAGATATTACAAACCAATTCAAACTGAGCATTTTCTTTGTAAATTACTTTAACTTTTAAAGCCATTGGAGAAAAAAGAAAAAGACACAGAATGATTTAATTTACTTAACCTGTCTACAAATTGCAGCTTTGTGCTCCATGGGCAATTGTATTTCCAACCAAAAAAAAAAAAATCTCTCTAACTCTCTCTAATAGAGATATTTTCTAAATTATTACACGTGATAAGTGATATTTCAAAAGATAGTAATGTTTATTTTTTCTTTGTTGTTTAGCAAGTTGCCCCAGGATTGAGAATGTTTATTTTATTGATATGCTTAAAGTAAAAACAGAGCCCTGTACTGTCTGTACTTGTTGCTTAATTCAACTCGCAGGTAATTAGCAGGTCCATCATTTCCTGAGCCCATGGACGGTGGAACTTGGGTGGTAGAATTGGGGAGAGGGGGGGTCTTTCATTTAACAATCGAACCATAGTTTCTGGGCTAAAGAGCTAACACTTGGGGTAAGAAGCACCTTTATTTCCCCATGTACATCGGGCCTGATTCTTATTTGCATCAACACCCTGTTGTGTGTGTTTTCCATTCAAAGAACTCCCGTGGACTTCAAAGGGAGTCGCCTGCAAGGATGGGCCACGTGGGAGTCCTGAAAGGCTCCAGAACAGGCCCACAGCCGGGACAAGCCTTGCCAAGCCTAGCTCATCCTGGAGCCCCCAAACCATGTCACAAAATTAAAGTCTCCCCTGCCTATGCCATCCCACAGCCCACGTGGGAAACCTCCCCAGGCTTGCCAAGCACTGCCCTGGTTTCTCAGGCTACTACTTATAAATATTTGATGAGTGGTGCTCCATTTATAAGAAAGTATGTTAATAAGAATATTCTTTGAAATTGGGATCTATTGCAGACTTTAAAAAGGCTCATTGTTTGAGGTACTGCAGGTTTCTTTTTTTTTTTTTCCTTTTAAAATGCAAAGTCAACTTACCACAAACCAAACAAAGGAATCTAACACCCTTTTGGATGTCCCATCAACAAGAAAAGGGTAGAGTTCTACCTGAAAGGATGTTCTATTTTTGGAAGGATTCATTAAATTATTGAGGGTAAAAGAACATAGACACTGATGTTTCTGGAGCGTCTCTCATGTGCTATTTTAATTCTCCTCTTTTAATTCTCCTCTTTTAATGCTCACCCATATATCATGAGGCAGACTCTATTACCCCCATTTTAAAGATTGAGAAATGGACCTCACGGAGATCTTGCAAATTGTCTATTTCAAGGTCCCACAACAGTCTGTGCAGAGCTGGTCTGGAATCCAGACCTACCAGCCCCAAAGCCTGTGTTTGTTTCTCTAACTCACACTAACTCCCAGGTGTCTGCCAATTTCAAGTGTCATGTTTACATCTGGCGGCAGCTGCCATGTTTCTGAAGAGGTAGAACTCAAAGATTATGGGCTTCCTTCCATTCGGGCTCAGACAGTGAATTCTGTATTGTACATGCTGCTGATCAAGATGCAAAAGACTCATTTTGCCCCAAAGAGTTCCCAGTGGGATCTTGCAGAATCCGGACAGCTGGAGGTCCACACTAGCTAACCTGAATGCCACGTGTGTGTCCCAAAATGCTGATGACGACTCTGAACCACAGAAAACAAAGGTGATTCTAGTGACCACCGTTGATGTCCCAGGACACAAGTCCAAGGAGGAGGAGCAGGACAGGCGAGCATTTCAAGATGACAGAGGACCAAGATGCTAATCTGTAGATAGGCAGCACATCTAAAATCATCACAGCCCCATTTTATTTAGGGTTGGGATGGGAGGAGAAAGTTGGCTCTTCCACTGATTGCCCAGTGCCCCTCCCTAACCCTAATCAGGTGTAAGAGTGGCTACTGAGTGGCCATAGAGTGAGAATAGGGGTCTCTGTCTACCTGGTGAGCAGACACGAGTCAAGGACCCCAGGCTGCCTGCCCCACAGTGGTAACAGGGGTTGACCATGACCACAATGAGCCCATCCCTGTTCCCACAGACTTTTACATAGGCTGACCAGATATACTGTTTTAAACAGGACAGAAAACAATGGCACTGTCCCATTTCAAAGGGTAGGTATGGTCAGCCTAGTCTCACTGGGCTCAAGTCAAGGTGTCAGACTGACCATATGTACCGTTTGAAACAGGACTGTTGTTTTCTGTCCCTTTTAAAATGGTACATCCGGTCAGCCCACTCCTATAGCAAGAGCCCCTGAAGCCACCAAAAGAGCCCAAGCGAGTCTGTGCCACCGCAGCCACCATGTGCCCGGAGCTCACAGAACAGACACACCAATCCTAAGACTGCTCACAGCCTTCTTCCACCTCCCGAGGCAGTTTCCTCATCTGCACCAGGAGACAGAAGTCCTGCTGCTCGGCCTAGCAGCCTGGGTGATGCTAGAGGGACAAGACCCCATCTGTGAAAGCGCTTCATGCAACCAGGCTGCGGGGACTATGTCTCGTCACCCTTTCCTTTAATCCCAGGCATGTTTGGCAACATCAGACTTGTCACTGTAGTCTCAGCACTGTAGTTTGGTCCTTTAGTAAAACCAAATCTAAATTTGGGAGTGATGTATCAGGTGACAGAAGTCAAAACTAAAGTTTAAAAATAAAATGAGGTGTTTTCTGAGCACGGAACGTCCATGTTTATATATTTTGCACTCACTCGACAAATCTTTACACATGTGGAGTGGAGGCTTAGGCTCTGCATTACGTTGGATTTCTAAGCACACTTTGCCTGGCCTTTGCACTTACAATAAAATCAAACTTGGGAGTTCCCTGGTGGTGTAGTGGCTTAAGGCTTCGGCGCTGGCACTGTCAGCACTGCGGCCTGGGTTCGATTCCCAGCCAGGGAGCTACCCACATACCAAAAAGCAAAAAAAAAAAGGGAATAAAATCAAACTCCTAAACATGAACCATGCCCGAGGCCAGGCAGCATCTGATGCCCACTGGCCTCTCAAACCTCAACCTGACCAATATGCCCATGATCACTGCTCTCCAGACACACTTCCAAGACCCTGCGTGGGACTCCCACCTCCTGGGTCTCCCTGCCCCCAGCTGGCTAGTCAGCTGCTGGCCCCACCTCTTCATTCCTGATTCGGCCAAAATGACCTCTCCTCAAAAGACCTCCTATTGCCTCCACGTGCAAAATGGCCCAGCCCTGGTCTTCCTGCCCCTTTTGGGTTCCTTCGGAGCAGCCATTGCCATGTGTGACACCCTCTCTGATCCCTCGTGGGCCATTCACTTCCCCAACTCAACTGCAACCTCCAGAACATCAGAGATCATTTCGGTCTTATGCCCTCACTTTGACCCCAGGCCCCAGCACTGTGCCTGGCACACAGGAGACGGTGCTGCCATAAAGCAGCCTTACCTGGTGTAAAGTAACAAAAACCCAGCCGGGTACTCTGCGGCACCAGCTGCTGTGGCAGCCCTTGACTGAGCACGGTTCGCAGTTCCCCACCTCCACTAAGCTCAAGTTCTCTCTGCTGCAATTAATCCGTGCCTCCTCCCTGCAAGCCGGCCACACACACCTGATCCGCAAGGAAGGCCTGTGTTTACTCCCAGCCTGGCCAACGTCTTACCTGTTGGCCAGGGTCCCGCCTGCCAAGGAGGCACGGCTTTACCCTGTCATCTAAGTGTGAGGAGGCGATGAGCTCAGTGCCCTGCAGCGCCCAGGTGTGACTCTCAGGTGTGACTCTCAGGTGCTTCCTGGGGCTCCTCTGCCTGAGTGAGCACCGAGTCCGGTGACAGCCCGGGTGTCAGCTCCTGCTGCTGAATGAATTCCCCGCTGTGCTGCAGAATGGGGAGGGGCAGGCCACACTCACCACATGCGCATCTTTTTAGTCTTAAAATTTATTTCTTTACTGGATCATTTTCAAATTAAAGATGAAATAAACGCTCATATACGAGTTGCAACGAGTAACACTCCTAAAACTGTGAATAAAGGCAAAGACAATTCTTTCTTCCTGTCCCACCTCATTATCATGCCTATATTCATATATGACTTATATAATTATATAATGTAATATAGACACAATGTATAGAACATATTTTTATTTGTTTATTATATATACTTATATATAATCATACATTCATATATAATTATATTATATATACCTTTACATAAGGGGGGTCATTTACATGCTGGGGTAATTTTAGGACAGCATTTTATCTTTAAATGCCACCCATCTATGTATTTTCCTTGGCTTTCCCAGGTGTGGTTACTCCAGGGAGTTAGTAGAGACCACAGGTGTGCTCTGGCCAGAAGCCCACACCTGTGTGCAACAGCACACATTTCTCTCCCTGTCCTTACACACACCTGCCTTGGTCACACTGGAATTTAGGTGAGTCTTCAGAGAAGCAGCACTGCTGGTGACTTCTCATCTAAGTTGCTGGGTTGAGGACATTTGAGGAGATGCCTGTCCCCACCCCCAGCGCCCAGACCACAGACCACCCCCAGGCGCTGGCTCTGGTTTCCCGTCACTCCCTGGCCCTCTAGCTTCCTTCTGTTTCTAATTGGCTCACATTTCCAGCCGACAGCCCTCGTATTATTTCTGACCTTGTCTATTTCCAGTGACCTCCTCAAAATAACAAATCTATAGGCCAAGGCCTCTTTCCCCTTCTCCACAGGTGTCTCTCCCCATCTCTCCTCTCCAAAGCTTGCCCAAGCCTTCAATCAGTACCGATTTACTCAGCCCATTCATCTGCAAGTAACTATTTCTGCTGACCCTCCCTCTACCACATTGCAAATTTGATCAACACATTTATGTGTTGCTTTGTAGGTTTTAAACATGTACAAATAGATTGCTTCAACTAATGCTTACAATAGCCCTATGAAATAGAGAGGAGTAATTACATTGGCCCCCAAAATATATGGGTCTTAAAATACATTAGCAGGCAATTTGCAAAGAAGACATTAAAATGGCCATATGAAAAAACACTCAGTTCTACTATTAATAAAAGAAATGCAAAGCATAAAAACATTGATATACCTTTTGCCAATGAATTAGAAAATATTTTAAAGAATGCTAATACTGACTATTCAGCAAAGGAGGAGCGTGGCAGTACACTGGATTATTCCAGGTAGGCGTGCACAGGGCGACACCTCTCTGACCGATAATTTGCCGGCACATAATGAGTTAGAAAACCATGGAGCCATGCAATTCCTCTTACAGAAATTTATCTCAAGGAGATAATCAAAGCTAGGTACGAAGTTTAAGCTACAAGAATATTTTAATATGTGGTTGATTCAGTTGACACCGTGCAACAAAATGTTCTAAAAAACTAAAAATAACAATGTATGCAAATATAGAATATCATGCCAAACTTTCTGCTATAGGTAAAATAAGTGACACAACAATATGGTTTAAGTCCCATGTAATAATAGATATACATATAGCTAGAAATATCATGTGCCCCAAAATGTCAAGAAAGGTTATCTCCAAGTGATGGCATGATGGGTGATTTTATTTCCTTAATATCTGTTCACTATTTTCTAAATTATTTTCAATAACTGCACACGATTTTTTAAAGACAAAGATAAGAAAATGATAACATTTTTAAAATTCCCCTTCAGCCATCTGCCTGCCAACCTGAAACTGTTTTAGAAGGTGAAGGTACTCGTGAAGGTAAAACATAAAGAAAAGGTTGTTAAATACAAGAAAATATTGTATATAGTAACCCTAATATGTTAAATATAAGTCAACAGTAGACTATAATACAAGATACACACACACACACACACACACACACACGGGCAACTTTTATATTAAGAAAGGAAGCATTGTAAAATAAAACTGAATCTGTGTTAGCTGTTCAAAGCCATAAATAAATAAATAAATAAATAAATAAATAAATTGTTTCAATTGCTCTTGTCTCAACGGAACCAACTCTACATTTGGTTCTTTTATCCACTCACTCATTTCTTTCAACAAATAGTTACAAAATCCCACTACATAAGTGATAAGAATACAGTGATGAAACATCTGAAATTAAAAAAAAAAAAAAGAAAAGGAAGACATGGCCTCTGCCCTGGAGAGGTGTTCTTGTGAGTGGGAGAAAGCCAGTGGGGTGGCTGGTTTCAACAGTGAATGCCACCAAGCTCAGCTGGACCTCATTAGACGTTACTCTTCCTTAAACCCAAGAAATGGACTCAGAGGATATCAATGCATCAGGTCATTCTTGGGTGAGCTTAGCTGTAGAACTGGACCTGGTTCTGAAAAAGTGGTTCCTGAGAAGGGACAACAGTGAGAAAGCACAGAGTGAGATTTACCCACGCTCTTAAAGCTCTCAGCTGCTGTGTCTCCTGCCAGCTTGAGACAAGTGTCTGGAGTAGCCTGGCTGTGGGAGACATGGTCCCAAGAGGTGCATAACTATAGACTTTCACTGTAAAGCCCAAACTGATCCATCTTTTAAATAAGTGATCAGTGAAAAGTCAACAACGTTCCCCTGAAGAGTGGCTCTGAGTCTGCCTCTGGAGTAAGTACCAGGCCTCCTTTCTTCGTTCCTGGATGATATTCCCCTTTAATTTGCACACTGGAACCTCACACGCACATCAAAGCTGGTTTTCCCCACACAGAAGCCACCCCCCAGGAAGTGTGGCACACGCCCCATCTGCGAGAAGTCTTTGCAGCCTCTAGGGTCCCATTTTGTGACTCCATGGGAATGCTGTCATATTCTAAGTTAACTCAAGGCATCTGCTTCAGGTTGATTTTTTCCCACATTTTTTCCTCAGAATTTCTGTTGATTCTTCCCCAGAAGGCCACTTGTGACCAGTGTTCATTGGAAGGCCTGGCTGGGGTTTGTGGATGGGGTGGGGGCTGGGGGTGGGGAGTGAACCAGCCCTCCTAGGGACTGAACTTGTGACCTCATTAGCACAGGGTTCCAATCAACTGAGCCACCAGGCACGTACCTCATTTAAGGCACTGAAGCAATAATTTGCTAAATGTTAATTCTTAGATTAACTACAGATGAGTAGAGTTCCTAGGGGGAAGAAATGAGAGAGATTTGTTAATTCATGAAAGGAAATTTGGGTCATCGGTAGATGATCCCTTTGGTTACTTTTAAGATGTAATTCCAGCCTCTGAAGATAATACTCAACAGGGTCTACACCACCATGGTTTTTTTTATCAATATCCCGAGCAGCAGACTTTCAGGGGAAAAGCAAATCATATCATTTCTGCACTTGGGAAACACTGCTCACAACACTGGTTTTTGTATAGATGACTCCATAGTTTCTATTTCACAATCAGACACAAAATTTAGGTGGCAACATAAAGGAAAGCTTTCTATATCTGAGGCAGAGATGTCCCTCTTAGAGCTGAAAGGGCTGGACCTCATTTCCTCTCCCCACCCTCAAGACCCTAGTTCCTATGGAGAGAGAGACCCTCCCTCCCTGGGGAAAGGGACCCCACCACCAACCCACAGCCCTGGCTCAAGGGATCCTATAAAGCACCCCACTCGACCCCTCACCTTATCCCCAGCCCATGCCAGAGGAGCCAGTTTCACAAATAACAAATATGGTTTGGAACAAAGTTTTGACACTGACTCAGTATCCTGTGCTCAGATTACATTTCTATGAATATTCCACCGACTTTTCAACTCTGAAGAACAGTTTCCGCTCTGAGGCTACATTTAGCATTCAGGCCACTTCAACTTCAGTTGCTCCCACCCTGACAGCAATCTTTGAAACTGATATGGCCCTGAAAGAACCCAGAATAACTTTTTAAGAATATTAATAATGGGCTAGGTTCCCAGTCTTTGTAATCTTGTGGAAGAACCTCTGTGAGAAAGCACACTGGGAATTAAATTGGGTACGTGCCCACACCAGCTTTTCCATGGAAAAGACTGCTTGAAATGTCTAGTTATTTTGCAGGACAATTTCTATATAGTGGAAGAGGATGGGAATATAGCCTTGCACTTTGTACTTACCGTCTTCTGCCCCAGGAGCCTGACAAGCATCTATAAACACCCAGATTTCTGCCTGCTGTAAGAAAGACCCAACATCCGGTGGAGAGAACCAACCTGACACCTCAGCAGCACTGCAGCTCTGCCACTTGGCCAGAAAAGTTAGGTACCTTCTTTGAGTTGTCGATTTCCTCACCTGTAAAATGTAAGACAGGTACTGACTCCACGTCACAGGAAATAATGAACAGACAAGCTTTTAGTCTCTTGCCTAAAACATAGGAGCGACGCATTGAAACATATTGTCGCTGCTATCTACGTCCTGAGAAAAACATGGCTATCTCAGTGGGGTACGTCTGTGTTCCAGGTACCCTTTCTTTTACAAATAGGCTGATCAGACACGTCATTGTAAACAGGACAGAAAACAATGGTACTGTCCCATTTCAAATGACACATAGAGTCAGCCCACGGACACCTTGAATTTAGCCCAGGGAGTCTAGGCTGACCACAGGTACTGTTTGAAACAGGACAGTACCGTGTGTTTCTGTTTCATTTAAAATGGGACAGCCTATCTATAAATGTAAAATAAAAGTCCTAGGGTTGTATAGCCCTAAAAAAGACACTGATGATTGAACTGACCACAATCAAGCTCAAACAGTGTGCTCTGAAATAGTTAAGAGGTAGCAGCCTAAAATAAGAATAGCCAGCCCTGATTTCTAAATAATGCTTTTAAAAATATTTTCTTCGGAAATACATTATAAAATGGCATAAGGAACATTCCAAACGTGCATAATCAAAATATATGATCTTCACATCCTAATTCTCAACAGGCCAAAATTTTACTCAACCTAAAGATTCTCAGGAATTTCAAATTCTGAATCTATTTTTTAAAAAAAAATCCACCAATTCAAATAAAACCAGACTAAGTATATTTTTATCTGAAAATATAATCTGAGACAGCCCAATTTTATACTGAAGAAACACTCTTAGAAGCATTTAGTAAGTTACAACTTAAAACTTCTACTCAAGTTCAAGTTGACAGTGAGGAACTAAATAAATAGAAACTAAATAGTTGAATTGTATCTATCTCAGAGTTGTGGGCTCCATTTGCTACTTTAATCTCCAGCAGGGAATATTAGTTCAATAAAATAAACATTTTTAATTTCCTCTATGTGTTTTCTCAAACCATGCCAATGACTTATCTATGGCTGACTTAAAAGATTTGTGAAGCAGCCCCCCACTTACTTAAAAGAGGATGGTTGATTTTCTTATGAAAATGAAGGAATGGATGTGAGTGCTCATTGTTTTAATGCACTGAGCCCTTAATCGCTTCCAGTTCTGATTCATCAGAAAAGTAGGATTCTTGGGAGATTTGGCTGGAGTGGGGGGGAGTCACTAAATATTATCTTTTGAGATACTTATTTCTTGCCAGAAAATGATACTGTATTCTGCCCCTAATGATGAAGGATGAAAGATGGAGAGAATTCCATTTGGTGATTATGGGACCACGAAGAAGTAAACTGATTGAGAAAACAAAGCCCCAAAAGAAAAATAAAACATATTATGTGAGGTGGAAGCATGGAATTCTTGGCGAATATTCAACTGGAGCCAGGATTGGTAATTTAATAACATCCTTGTTTTGTTAATGTTTGGCAGGGTGGGTAGAGCTCTAGGGCTTTAGCTTTGGGCCAGAATCTCTCTGCTCTCTGCCATTACCTCAGCCAGCAAGAGGGTTTAAAGACCCAAATACCCAGAGGCTCTGCAAAGGGGAGTTAAAACGACAGAGGCCATGGGCAAGGGTCCCAGAAGCCATCTTTCCCATATAAGTCAGAGGTTATAACAGAACCTCGATCTCCACAGCTCAGTGGGCAGTGAAAATCACCCCCAGAGAAAGCCCACCCCGAACACGCTTCCCGAGGCCTGGAGCATCACACCCAAGTCCGAGCACACAAGAATTCATGAAGTGAGGCCTGCCGATTGCTGGGATTCCCCCAGATCATTCCGATTCCCTGGGTGATTATCCCTCTTCACTTTGGACTCGTCCTTCTCCCTGCTCATTACTGAGCAGAGTTCGGCAGGAAAAATTGCCCCGACTTTGGTAAACCTGGCCGCACCTGTGCACTTCAAAGGGGTACACCTGAGTGGTGTAGCCGGTAGAAGAGGTACAGGGCATGCTGCCGTAATGCATAGCCCCCTTCTGGGACCTGCAGGTCGTGGAGCGTGTCACTTTATTAGCTCTGGTTCTCTTTCAAGTTTAAAGGAGAGAAAGTACCCCCAGAATGAAGTTAAAAATAAAAAAGAGACAAACTGAAGAATGAGAG
>PVJL010005008.1:20331-116775 GCA_004026885.1 Lyroderma lyra
CCCTCCTCTCCCACCCCCTCCCCTTTCTCCCCTCCCTAACCCACTCGTCCCCAAATAAACATTAAACTATCGATTGTGTCCATGGGTTATTTGTTTGTTCATTTCTTTTTTTCTTTGCTTTCAGTTTTATATTCCGCATATGAGTGAAATCATGGTGTTTTTCATTCCTGGCTTTTGCAACGTGTAGGGAAAAACACCAAACACACTTAATGACTAAAATTATTACCGAATTTTCTGGTCCTGTGGCAGTCTGAAGAGAAACATTACAAGGGTCACGCAGGTGTGTGTTTATGTTGTAACAGTACCTGGTGGCAGTAGTGGGAGTCCTGGTGAGGGTGGCGGTGGTGACACCGACAGTGACTGTGAAGGTGAGGGTGGTCGTGGTGGTGAGGATGATAACGGTGGTGGTGGTGGTGGGAATCAAGAGAGGTTAAAGGAGCTGCCTAACAGATGTATTTCTCTCTGTGGGTGAGTTTTAATTCTCCCCCATTATTTTTATCATAAACATTGTCACTGAAAGCGTTTCAAAGTATCAATAGTCCTTGAAGCTGCTGTGTCGTAAGATTTCAAGGATGCAGAACATTTGCTTCGTGGAGACTTTGTGGAGATGTGTGACAGTACTTTTTTTTTTGCCAATGCTCAAAAATGTCTGGGGCAGGGAAATTCTGCTACTAGTGTGCTAATCACCATTAACATAGAGAAATCCCCTCCCTGTGTGGTTGTGTTTAATGGATGATGAGGAAGTCACAAGCAGTTTATTAATATTTCTCTTCTCCTTTTAGGCTTACAGTAGGATTGAATGTCCCCAACGATTTTGAAGTTAGGCATGGTGATGTGACTGTATTGACTAATGAAATATGAGAAATGGCAGGTGTCACTTCTGGGCAGAAGCTTTAAGAGCCAGGGCAGGTGTCACCATGCTCCTTTCCCCCACTACAATGAATGTGGAAGCAGGTGTGGAGAGGAGGCTCCATCACCCTGAGCCCCCACATGCCTGTGACTGGCGGACACCCCTTCCGACCCACAATGGACATGCAGTGGAATCAAGAAATAAGCTCGTTGTTTGAAGCCACTGAAGTTTTGATGGTGATTTGCTGCCAGAGTGTCTCCGTCTCTATCCTAACAGATACAGATAGCAAACAGCTAAAACAAGGGGTTTAAAGTCCCTGATGGTCACCTCAGAAAGAAGGAATCCATGTCTTTCCAAGACGAAACTGAACCCCCAAGCCTCTTTATGGTCTAACTCAGACACTTAACCGTTCCCTGGTGAAGGTCTATTCTAGACAAAAAGTGCCTAGGACATGACCTGCAAGCAATTGAAAGTCACTCTCGCCCACACCAACTACAGGATAATTTGGAACTTTCTGTTGACTAAGTTCTATTTTAGGCAATACACCACCTTCTTTGCACTATCCAGGCAGACAGATTCCTCATCATTTTCGAACTGTTCACTTAAAGACTGCTCTGCTCAAGCTGTAAGCCTCCTTAAGGAACTCTACTTTTAAGAAAACCGAATCGCACAAAATTAGTACATTATCACATTCAAAGTGAGGTGGCAAATGTGAAAAGCCCATCTGTGCCCACCCCACCCCCCCTGCACTCCACAAACTCTCCCACCACACAGAGCTGCAGCTATGCATGAAGAATCTAACACATGCAAAGTACAGAGGCTCTTTGAAAACTTGGCCCAGTGTGTCTTACATGCGACTTGCAGTCTTACAGAGCCTTGCCAACAACAACAAAGAGGAAAGAAAAGGAAAGGTTTTCTTTTCTCTGGACTTGGAAATGAAACATAAAACTCCTCTTTTCTACAAGGCTGAATGGCTCAGATTTTCCACACTCAAGATGATCTCTTACTCGCCATTACCTTCATAATATCCATGTGGCTTTTTAGTGGGCATTTCTTTCCTCCCAAATTAATCACATTGTGTCAGCGGCCCAAAGAGATGCTCCAGTTCCCTACTGAGGGGCCTGGGGTCCTCACCAGACCTCAGGGTCATTGTAAAGATAAAATGAAAGAGACAGTATAAATGTGCTCTAAAACACCAAAAGTGCTACATTAATGGCATTATTTGTACCACGACTGGCTTACACCTCATCTACTATGTCTGTCGTGTCTAACTTGCCCTGCTTTAAGTTTTCTAAGGTCTCAACAGAGGTAAGTAGAGGGAATTTACATTTACTGGAGCTACTCCAAGTACAAAATTCACACATAAACCCTATGAGTTGGGTTATTACTATCTTCAAGAACGCAGAGAGGTACAGAGAATTCAGCAGTGCTGGGAGAGTTTGCAGGGTGCGGCGGGGGGTGGGCACAAATGGGCTTTTCACATTTGTCACCTCACTTTGAATGTGATAATGTACTAATTTTGTGCGATTCGGTTTTCTTAAAAGTAGAGTTCCTTAAGGAGGCTTACAGCTTGAGCAGAGCAGTCTTTAAGTGAACACAAACAGGGGTACGTGGAAAGCCCTGGTCAGAACCCTCTCTGTTGACTCAACACACAACAGTGCCACCTCCCATCTAAGGTTTCTTCCTGCTACCAGCCAAGCCTATTCCAAAAAAGATTCTTGTGGCAGAGCTGTTGATCTAGCTGATGAGAAGAATGCACTAAACTGTCCACGTTACTGGCTAAGCAGGACTCTCAACCTAGAGTTTCCTAGATGTAACCACAGCTGACCAGACAAAGAAGCACCCAGACAGGCAAGTGAGGACGACAAGAGAGGGCCTGTGCCCATGTGGAAGAGAGGGCAGGACTGAGCAAAGATGAGAAAGAAATTAGGGAACGGGGCTAATTCAAAGTTCAATGCAAACTAAATGAAAAGTTAGCTGTCCATTAACATATACTGGTTTGAAATTTCCAGTCGCTCAGAAAATCCCTACAAGAAGCGACAGCACACTATGGCCATAGAGGCAAAAAGAACAGGCAGAGATTCGCGTGCTCAGGATTAGTCGATAGACGCATGAGGAATAGTGAGATGGAAATTCCACGGTGGGGCAAAGAAAAGTCCCAGCAATATCACGAGAAACAGAGGGGACCACCGAGTAACGCAAAGTAAAACAAATTGGGAAGATTTGTGGGTGATTGACTTTAAACATTAAAAGGGAAAAGAAAACAAAAGGGAAGAAAATCCAAGGATTGAAATGGAAAAAAAAAAAACTAAAACTGAGCAGTTTGAAATGGTCGAACTTATTTCTGCAAAAAGGAAATACAGTTTCCCTAGAAAACAAGGTGAAATCGGCATCAGAAACGCTACAAACTTCACCAACGGTCACATCATCTGCCTCAGGTTAAGAATGTGATAAATACATTAGCTACTTAAAAAGGCATAACCAAAATAAGGAAAAGAAAGCCATTTAATGTTCAAAACGTATCAGGTTTCTAAACAATATTTTTATTGCAAACTTTCAGATTTTGAGTTAAGTCTTTTTCCTCAGTTATTTTTCTACTTTACACACCCAAAGTCACAGATCCACCTCAAATAATTACAAAAATAATAATAAGTTTGCAATCTTGTTCTTCACTTCTTTGCGAATGGTATCAGAAAAAATTCTTCATCTTGGGGAATATGTCCATATTCCTTCACAGCATTCTTTGATTTTATACTTAAACCATTCAATTCATTCTTTTTAGCCCACTTAGTTTGTTTACTGAGTTAACTGGTGCACCAACTTCACTGGAATTTATACCTGAATTATCACTCATTTCAGTGCAAATAGGCCAGGCTTTTTAGGACCTAGACCCATGATAGGCTTTCCTCAATATTAATTAATTTGCATTGCCTTCTCACAGCACATTATTAGCAAAATGGCTTTGCTTAAATTCTGGATCTACAATAGAAACATTCAGAATCGCATAGTCAATATTCACCCATGAATTCCCAAAGTTGAAGAGATAATTTAATAACCCATGCCACTTTATTTGGATAACTTCATTGCCCCGTGCCTTTTCTTATGGAGAATTATACCTTAAAAATGCACATTCCTGATCTTTTGGTAATCTTTTTCATCAGAAAAAAAAAATCTTCTTGTTTGATAATATAAGGAAAAGAGGAAATTTCAGACCTTGTATACTAGTCTTAGGACAACTAGTAAAAAAGAAATGTTTCTATATTTAAAAGAATACTTTCCAGCCCAGAACATAAGAATATAGTATCCTAACTGTCCTGCGTCGTTTTTTGTAAATAACGTTTATGGAAGAATCATTTACATTTCTAAGTCTCAGTGCCTCCACTGGAGAGGAGCGAGGTGGCAGAACACCTGATATTTTTTCCACTCATATTTACTGTTTCGTATTTTCTTAACAAAACTGTCCTGGAATTCACTTACATGATTAATAAATTTAATATATAAAAGTTCAAGAGACTAAGGAAAAGAGTCTCCAGACTGACCCCAGACTAAAAATCAATCTGAAGGGTCCCAATTTTTATGCATGCATGTGTATCACCTCTTCAAGGGGGAGTTTTGTCCCCCAATTCTGAGCAATACTATCCAACTGAAAAAAATGATCATGATACACAAATGGTGTTTGCAAATCAAAATAAAGGATGTCAAGTACATCGGGAATACCGGGGCTTTGGGGAAGGGACTTGGAAAAGTCTGAATAAGAAGTATTGCAAAAGAGTGTCAGAGATTCTTTATTTGCTTGTTTGTTTATTTCTCTAACACTCTCCATTTCATGGGAAGTCATGATCTCCAGCTGCCCAGCAACACCAAGTCACTGTGAAGGTAACAATACTTTTGACACACAAGGCAGTTTTTTCTAAGGAGCTTTAGACACCCTTTATTTCATTTCTTTCTCCAGAGTCTTCATGATACTGCAGTCAAATAGTATTAACCCCGTGTATACACATACGAATAACTAGATACAGTGTCGACTGAAAGGGTGATAGTTAAACCTAAACCAGCTAATGTTATAGATGGCATGCCACTCAGTTTTATTGTGGTTGCTTTATCAATATGCTCAGGTTCCCAGGGGAATATTCCTAGGTAGAAAACTCAAGCATCATTTACCACACCCCCCAAGTCGCTGCACCTCACTGGGGGCTGGGGGGGACTTGGGAGAAGCACGGGACAAAGAGCTCTCACAGGACAGCTCCCATCTTTCAGATCTCTCCCAATGGAGACAAAGTGGCATCAAAAGCTCACAGTCTTTTATTTCCCTTTCTTCCAAAGATAAAAACACAAGATCATCAGCCAGATTTATTCTGATCTCCCACCTCTTGGGATTGCCTGATACTCAGGTTGAGTCAAGGCATCTTTCCATCGCGATAAATCACAGGAACAGGCAGATCAATAACTTAGTTACTCAAGGAAATATTCAGTGCAGGATGTATTTCTGGTTTGGATAAGGCTTTGGAGCAGGAGAGTGACGATCAATTAGAAAAATAAATACTTTTGTTTCATTCCTCATTGAAATTCGGTCTGTGATATTTCAGTCCTTAACTCCATCCATTTTTTTTTTTTGTCATTGGTTATAAAAAGTTTTGTCAACTTAGGCTGACCAGACGTACTGTTTTAAATGGGACAGAAAACAACAGTACTGCCCCGTTTTAAACGGTACGTATGATCAGTCTACTGACACCTTGAATTCATCCCAGTGAGACGAGGCTGACCAGACATGTCGCCTGAAACGGGACAGTATCGTTGTTTTCTGTCCCATTTAAAACAGTACGTCTGGTCAACCTATTTAGAAGTATGAATTAATAATAAATCCCGGTGTTCTCAAATTCCCTAATGTCATCAATATGCATCACAGGGTATGCAATTTAAGTCAGATTTCTTATGCAGCTCATGACGACTGACATCTCAGCTCTATATGACCCCTTCAAGCCACCCCACCCCCCACCCCAGAAAACATAGACTCCGTAGGTATTTGAACGCAGAAAAAGTTACCACCTCTGGTTATAGTGAAAGAGTTTTAATAGATCTGTAATATGGAAAAAATATCTGGGGAAGAGAAGGAAAGAAAGATGGGGGTGGCTGCCCGCCTCTGAGGTTGGGATCTGGTTTGTAGCACACACGTGGGGTTAGTCCACACTCACTGCTGTCACACTGACACAACCTATCATAAGGTCTCAAAGAGAAAAGAAGGATCTGAGGGAATATGCCCAATTAATACCTCTCATATTAATAAATTTTTTCACAATAGAGCATTTAGAGGTTGGGTCTCTATAGAACACTATAACAGCTATAAATTGAAAAAGCCTTATAGATGTTAGAGCTACACCATGTCAAATATATAGAAATTCGGAGATACCTAATAGCTTGAGGCCAGCGGTGCCCACAGCAATAATATTCTCCGAGCTGACCACATCCCCAAAGCCTATGGAGGTGCTACTCTCCCAGCACTATGACTGAAGACTCCCTGGGCACATTTGCTATTTTTCATCTTCCCACTCCCAGGAATCTTCTCTGACCTCTGGAGTTGAAATACCAAGCTGTACCTTTTGGAATTTATCATCAGCCTGGCATCTGTGCTCAGCAGTGGAGCCTCTGAATTCAAAACAGGACTGCTTCCTGGCTCGAACTCCAGCTCCAAATTCCTTAGGCTCAAAAGTGATGGGGAAAACAGACTTCAGCATTCTTCCGATTTAGAAATCATTCAAACTGACAACAGATAAGAAATTGACAAGGAGATACGAACTCCTTCATTTACATAGCTGTCTCTTTTTTCCTTCTACAGAGTAAAAAACAGAGCGTCCTTAACCTTGATTTTTTCACTTCTCTCAGTTTAAAGCACAGCCCATAACGTTAATTAAAGTGTGTGTGAGCTGGAGGGCACAAGTTCTGTTTCTTATGCTGCACCACACGGCGTTCTAGGAGAGCTGTACAATTTTTAGGTGTGCTTTTTCCCAGTTTGATATGTATGCAGCCCTACACATTATTCAGCATAATCCCGCCTGTATTCTACACACAAACTCCACAGTAACAACCTAAAAATGAATGCAGTAGTTGGAACAAACGTGGAAGCCATTGGTGGCTTAAGTATTTAGGTAGATGGGGGTAAGTGTCTGGCTCAGAACTGCAAAATACTGGTGTTGGGAAGGGCATCTGAGATTTCCTAGTGCAATCCTTCTTTTTTATAGATAAGGTCTGCAGAAAATAGCTGGCTACAGAAGGTAGGTTAACAATTAGTAAAAGGAAACCCCCAAGCATTTCTTACAATTCTAAGTCTTCCCACTACGCCAGGGTCATAAACCTCTTTGGGATACTGATGTAAGTTTGGTCTTTTCCGGGGGGGGGGGCGGGGGGGGAAGATGATATGCATGCATACACACACACACACACACACACATTTGCATATAAACTCAGGAGGTTCACAGAGCCCCTGAATATCACTTCTGGATGCTTTAATGAGTCCATGAACCCCAGATTAAGAACTTCTGCCCCTGAGAAAGCAAGCCACTTTTCTGAGCAGAAAGTGCTACTTTCATTTAACCCTTTTCAAAACTTACTTTCTCTGGAATCTAAACTAGCTTTAATGATATAAATAAGCTTCAGGGGAGAATCAATTCCAACAACTGTAACAGATAAATTAAGCCCTAATCAATATTGTCATATTTTTAATGTGTCCAGTAAAAAAAAAACACATAAGAAAAATTTGAACCTACACATATTTTACTACCGATTTCACATATGAACATGGAATATCTTTTCTCCTAATATGGAGATGGCTCAGCAGTACTTAAATGATTCCTTATTCCAAGTCATATAAATATGCACCAGATGTATCTTTTGTAAATGTTATGTTTTTCAACTTCTCAGCATTTGCAAGTAGTTGAAAGCTATGTCAAGCATGCTTTAATGGGGCATAAAAGTGTATTGTATTCAAAGAGATGGCACAGCTCTGTAATAGGTGAAAATACAAATGTTGTCAATGGATACATTTTCATTTTATTGATTTACACTGCATAATGGAATACTCTGTTCTTCTTTACATGCAAGTTCTATCTCAATTGAAATATAACTAGATATTTAAAAATCACACTTACATTAATGGATTCTCTAGATGACAGAAAATTCAAAACACAGGATTTTATAACTAGAAGGCAACTTACAGATTGACTAAATCCCATACCATGATTTAACAGATGAGAAAACTGATACCGAAAGTGTTACATGAGACAATCAAGTCACTAAACCAGTTGTAATTTAGTGCATGAATTTATATACCCCTAAATACTAGGACCTTTTCTGAGTTCTTTATATTATCTGCCTCTTAACTACCTAAACAAAAAAGAAAAAGAAAAAGGAGAAGAGGAAACAGTAAAACACACATAATTCACTGATTTCCTGGGACGTACTGGGAAAAAAAACAGACGTGATCTATATTTTGCAAACTGTCAAATTATCTTATAGGAAGTAAATATAGGAAGTAAACTGCCAATTGCTAGTGTTAAAAATTGTCAAAAATTATCATCATGCTATTTCTCCAATAGAAAATTCTAGTGGACTCAAGATTCACTATTGTATTTTTAATACAAAAGATACTGTAGTAAATTCTGTGTAGGACATTTTCTTTGAGGTTAAGTACATCAAAGATGTTTAGGAAATATATTCAAGTCAGATGTAACTGATATTTCATCTTGAAAATGGTGTCTTTAAATAAAAGTTAACAGAAATTGATAGCTTATTATAAAACTTTTTTTTTTATTTTTCTACTTTTTGCTACAGAGAAAGCAAACACCATCTTGGGTCATTTTCTGTGACTTTAATATCTCTTAAGCCAGTGCATTTGAGGGTATACATCACTTTATTCTGATTTTACCCTGGCTCACTGTTACCATCTTAGCTTCTTTCTGTCCTGTATTTTTATAAACTGCCTTAAACTATTTCTGGGAATGAGGCAGAGTATTAATTAACTAATGACAAATTAGCTGATAGGTGAAAGTTATTTTCTGAAAGCCAAGTAACCTTTTCACTTTGACCTTTCCAAATAACATTTTGTCCTTTATGGACCAGTGGCAGCAATGATTTCATTTAAAATGAAATTATTATGAAGGTGTCTCTCAACCTATATGTCACTGTTGTTGTGAGTGAAGTCCCAGTGTTTCTCAAAGTTCCATAGCTGTTCTATTTCCTCTTTGACCCCAGACAAAATCACACGCTTTCCCTCTAGGCAGGAACCAGCGTTCGTTCTATTCTGGGATCAGTGCATGGAGGGACAATGTCCCACTCACAGCACTCTGTGGTGGGCACAGACTCCAGCCTTCCTGTTTTATCCTGGGAGCCCCTAAAACAGCTCCATCATCTCCCAGATGATGCCCGTGCAGAGGTTTAAGACAGTGGCTCTTCCCTGGGGCTGTGAGGTGTCCACACCATCCCTGCAAAGGTGAGCTGAGCCCAGTGAGGAGCAAACTAGCCAGAGCAGTCCCAAGGGATTTTCTGTTAGCCTGGAAGTAGGGACAGTCCCTGAGTCAATAATCACCATCCTGTTTAGGGATGTTGCTTTCCATCAAGAGGTTATTTTCCTCCCCAGGGTGCACATATATAGAGAAAATGAAACATCACTATGTGTACATTTAACACAAGAGTTCATAGATGTCCACACATGTACTTTCTGAGACCCTTATCATAACTGGCTCAACCTCAGTGTAAAGGGACCATCCAACCAAATTGTGGTCATGCTTTCAAGTTCATATGGCGAGCCTTACTCTGTCCTCAGGAGCTCGTAGGGCTGGCAGGTGTGGCTGACTGCCGTAATGATGTGTAAAGGAGGCCTTCAAAGCCTTTACTGTGCTTATTTTGATATGAAGCTGTTGGGGCCGCTGCACTCACAAATGCCATAGGACTGCTTCAAAAGCTACCATAGACATGTCCCTAAAGGGGAGACATCTGGGGACCTCCAAGAAAGGGAAAAAAACAGCAGGGTCCCCCAGAATTTGGAAAGCAGTAAACCAGGGCTCTTAAAAGCACAGTATCTCTAAGAGACATGACTGAGTTCAAAACTGGGTACCTCCACCATGTGACCAGGGGACTTAGCCCCAGGTGCCTCAGTTGACTCATCTGTCAAACTTGGGTACAAGCTGTACTGCAAAGGGTGTTTGGAGGCTTAAAGAGGACACTGTCCATAAAGTGCATGCTTTGATACTCAGTACACGATAAGTCCTTAGTAAAATCGTGTTGTTATTATTATTGGTGTCGTTGTTATTGCTGTTGTTGTTATAGAAATTCTCTTTTGGGTCATTATGCATGGAAATGAGAAAAGACTTGCTTGGAAGAATTCGATTTTTCTCATATCCTCATTCTCTCCAGAGACTGAACACAGGCTGATAAATCCTGGTGGACCATTCTCCCTCCTGAAAATGGAAGCGAGAGAAGAGAGTGCCTAGGGCCCAGGCCACAAACCCACTGCCTCCTGTCAGCCACGGCTTTGGAGTCCAGCTACCTGCAGCCCCGAGCATGGCTACCCTGCTCCCATGACAAAGACCAGACTGAGGGTGATGAGAACATTTTCAGAAGGAACTGGAGGAAAACCTCAGAGAGTGACCATCACCCCGGTCCCCTGCCAGTTCATTGTGAGAGCAATGAAATGCCTTCTGTTTCTGTTCTCTGAGGGCAAGAAGGGAAAATCCCATCAAACCTGAAGTAATGATAAAGAGGTTGGGGGGGTGGGCAGGGGGGAGCGCAGTCCATACTAGACAATGTCACGCATCTCCAGTGGGTTGCTGTCCCATTCAACATTGCCTTCTCCATAAAGAACATGCCCTGATAAAACTGACAGCCAACAACAATGGTTGGCAAAAGGGCGTTTCTTGGCAACACCACCTACCCCACTGCCACCCCACTCATCCTCTCTAAGCTTCTCCCACGCCGTGGGAAACCAATTTGATGCTTTCTCAACCCCCGCTGTGCAGATCTGTAACATCTTTAAAGCATAAGGCTTGGCACAAGAAGATTTAAAAATAGACAACACATCTATATTTGATGCTTAATGCACCTATCCCTTAGGAAAATGTATACGAAGTGTTTTTTCTCTTCTTCTTCTTCACAAAAACGACTTTAGCTGTTACCCAATGTCACTGAATTTGCTAGAACTGCAAGCAAAAATCAGCTCACTGACATGGCCAAACCTGGCGCTGCACTGACTTCTAAGACCCAGCGTGCAGAGTGACTGGGTGGCTCAGGGCCTGTGTCGAGGTTTCTGTGAGCCTGAGCAACTTGCCTTAACTTGTACTGCATCAGCTTCTCCCTGCACCACACCACACACACACACACACACACACACACACACACACACACACGCACTCTCACACAGTGTTGGAACTGGGCCTGGTGGGCTGGTCCTGCTTAATAGAGAGGAGTGAGCTCTGTGTGGCCTGAGGAAAGGAAAAAAGATAAAGACAGGGTCACGCCCATGCTCTTTGAAGGGATATTCCTGCAGTCGCAATTTAGTTTTGCTGTCCACTGATTAGACTTCAAGGGCACCTCATCATACGGGGTCTAAAGTCTCACAAATGAGACCTTTACTTCCGGCCACACAATGGCTGCTAATGTAGCCAATTCACCAAAGTCAGTATTGGCGAACAGCCTTATTTTCAAGATGCTTTTATATAAAGGGCATTTTTTAAATCATATCAACACTGTTTTAATATCTTGGGCTTTTTTTCTTTCTTTCTTTCTTTAAGGACTGCATCTGGGGCTAAGGGCGGTTAATAGTAGCCAGTCCTGATTGGCCAACATCTGTTTCTTTATAGGAACCTTACTTGCCAAGTAGCTGGACAGCAATACCCATTTGGTATTCAGGGGAAGTACTTGCCGAACAATAATGACAATAATTGCCTCTGATTCTTGTGTTTACAACACTGCCAAAGTATCATTAGGGCCTTATTTATAGATAATAATGCTTATTAATCACAAGTATTTGAATTTTGGAATGTATTAGATTAATATTCTTTTGTACCTCAGTTCTGTACTAATGCTGTGAAAGACATTTACTGAATGCAACTCATTGCGAATGCTTATTTTGAGCTGCAAAATAATGTGTGTAATTTGCAGGTGAAAGATAAAGAAATTACACGGCTACCTCTCAACAACCTCTACTGTGATCAACGGCCAACGTGGAGAATAAGGCCCTACCTCTAAAATGAGGGGGGAAAGAAGCAAGAAAATAAATCCCTCTAGGTATTATTTCCAAAAAATCTTGTAAAATGTTAAGACAGGAGGACTTCCTAATAATAAGCGTATTATCTTGTTTCGCCATAAATCTTCAATGGATGGCATCACTTTATTGAAAAGAGTCTGGGGTAAGGAATAGTTAGTGATTCTGTAACAATTTCACATCGCCTAAGTTTTCGGATGCTCAAGGGGAAAAAATAGTATAGGATGCCTAAGTTATAAGCCAGGGAAGTATGATTTGCTATTGAACTGCCTAGTTGTTAAATATCCTTCATTCATGTATTCATTAAATCTTTCTATATGTTTAATTTCTGTGCAAGCAGATGTTAAAGCGATCAAGTACGTCCCTAGTTTTATGTGCTTCTAGAAACAGGCATCATTAAAAATTTCAAAAGGTTATCACACTTCTTCTAACATGAATACAAAGAACATAATTTCTGCTAGCGTAATAAAATTGACTTTATAAACATAAAGCATTACCAGCCCATAGTTTTCACCTGGTCACTCCTCCTGGAATTATGAAATCAGCACTATTTTCTTTTTATCTAGCATACATTTTTATTTGTTCTTGGTGTATTCATGCTTCACATGTTAGAACGATACTTCAGTCGTTTAATTACATGAGTGTGAAATGTAGTGACACAATTTTCTAGAAATATTTGACAAAAAAAGCAAAGCTTATTAGGTGTGATTTTTAAAATAATATTTGTAATTATATAACTTCTTTAAAAATCCCCTGTTAATTAATGTTTACTAATATTATTTAGACTAAAGCCAAATCGTGTTCAATCTTATCCTACTCTACCAAAGACTACTTCAAAATAGTCTATGGGGCTAATTACCACCTACAATCTATAACATTGTCCTCTCTTATTCTCTCGATTTTTGCCCCCCACAGAAAGGAAAAGGGTTGTACCTTTCAAGTCACCAAATTACAGTGAGAAAACTGTCCTCCCTAAAAGAGCCTTGAAAATGTATGCAGCTAACGTTTCCAGTCAGAGCATAGAAGACGACTAAGATTCTAATTCGTTAAATGTATCATGTTAAAATTTTAATCCATCGTTAAATGTAAATAACTCTAGCAATCCCAGCTGGACTAGTTAATATTAATTCAAAGTATTTTTATAATATATGTGTGTGTCTCCTCTCATGGGGCTAAGTAGAAAGGTGAACAATTATCTAATAACTTCAATCAATGTACTCAGCCAAACCTGGCAAGTCAGGCCCCTGAACTTTCTTTATTTAAACCTGCTAAATGTCTCAACTGGAGGTCCCTTCAGGTGTGTGTTCTATCCCTCGTAATACCGGCAGACCGAGGAGTCAAGCAATGGCTTACAGAATTAGTTGCTATCTTACAAATTGAATCACTGCAGATAGCCAATCTAGATCGTTCAAAATTGTATGTCTTTTTTTTTCTTTTCTTAATAGGTAGGTGAAAGGAAAGCAGCAATGCCTGAGTCCTCCAGATAATTCATTTAATTCTCCGATTTATTTTGCCTTCAGTAGACATCGCCTGGTTCTCTCTTTAAAAGACGCTTGTAGTTGGATGAGGAAAGAAAATAATGTTTTGAGAGAACACAGATACATCTCACCTCAATGTGTGTCACTGATATTGTCTATTGAGGTGGAATACCTTAAATCCCCCTTGGGTTTCACTGAACCTTCCTGAATTAGCCTCACCCAACTACTTATAGACCTGAAAAAGAAAGAAAGAGAGAACCGAGAACGGGATGGAGGAGGAAAGGAAGGAGGGAGGGAGGGCAAAAATGGGTAGCCTATAAAGTCGGAGTTTCAATTTGAGGGTACTGGGAAGATAATTCACTGTGAAAAACAGTTTGACAAAATAACCTGTACTCCACCAACATCCCAGCACTTTTGTAAGAGCCTGGTTAGATACGAAACTTAAGGCCTGTCAATATTTTGGAGTTGTGCTGATCTCTAATAAGCATTTTTCCTTCTTTTCTTTAACTGCTAAATGTTTCAATGAAATTCAATCTTGGATGTCTTCATTCGAGGGGGGTGTTGCGGAGGGGGGTTAATCTGCTGCATTATAGTTCCGTCTGCTTTTAGGCCACAGGATGCCAAAATATTTATTCGTACAGATCTTCCTACATGTGTAACTTGAGCCTACTAAAATAGTCCTTTACCCGCTTCATTAGTTAAATCAACAAAAAAGATTATTTTATATTTTTGTAGAGAATGACTCTTCATCCAATTTTTTGAATGAACGTTGTTCATTTTTAAATTGTTTATAGCCTATGCTTCCCTATGTCATGGCACACCATCAGACAGCAAACTTTCTCTAACAAAAGACTAACTTATTTCTGCAGTTGATCTAAAACCCCATCTCAAGCACAATGTTTGTCCCTTTTCCTAGTAATACTCTTTTTAAAATTTTTCACTTGAGGTATTTCCATGATTTTAACTTCAAACTTTTTAAGAGACTAAGAAAAGAAACCTCAAAAAGCAGTTGGATGAAACTGATTTTCATTTTCATCACCCAAGCTTATCACTAATATTTAGACGCTACTGATGAATCATCAGTCTTTGAAATACTCTCCCTGAAAAAAATAAACAATAAATTATATGTGGGAATAAATGCCATCATAAATACCATATATGTTTTCAGTAAAGAAACATACACTTACAAAAACATAGAAAGTCAACAAAATATTTTACAACATTAGTAAAAAAATACATGAGAAAGCTCCTTATATATCATGGTCTTCAAGAAAATTCCAAAATTTTAATATCTATTCCTTATCAACTAGGACAAATAGCTGTCAAAGTAGAACATTCAGGTATAGCATTTTTTTTTTTATGTTGGCTCACCACAAATGAGCATTGGGTTCCTGCCAATGTATTCATATTAACTGTAATTCTTATTTTAACCTTCCCCAAAAACGCCTTTGAAAATGCAAAAATTCAATATACTAACAAGAACCAAGTAAGTAGCATGTCATCCCATATAATACAAATTATTTCAAGTATAACTATATGCTTCAAATTTGCTTTTTACCTTTTGAATTATCACTAGACCACTGAATGTCTTTTAGTGATTTTTAAAAGCCAATAAAATTAAGGTACTTAAAAATGTTTTCTTTACAGTAAAATGAAAAACAAAACTAATGTTCTGTTTTATTGTGTCCAGAATATAATTTTTGTTCTAAGACAACAGTATTTAATTTGTGGGGGTGGAAGGGAGACCAAAAAATACCTGAATTTAAATAGAATATTTATATTTTAAACATGCATTCTGAAATATGGTGCTTTTATTACTTTATGTAAAACAAGTTAAAGTTCATAGTATTTTTAAATGGGGTATGCTTAAAATATTAATACTGTGCATGTATTATTTATTGATTACTGTGGTGTCATGTACAGTTGGCACAATTCATATTTTGAAAGAAAATTTGGAATTTGTTTTTAATAGTATTATGATTTCCTCACTCTTCCTTTTATTTTAAGACTATCTGTTATAGAACGTATTGTTTATCACAGAAGTTTGGTATATTACACATGGGCTTGTTATATGCAAATGTATTCAGTTGGGGTATGTATATATTTTGTTACATTATGTACATAAACATCTACTCTTGTGCATATGCATATTTACATCATGTATAAATATGTGTATATTACCAAAGGGTACTATATTGAAGTAGGAGGAGCTTCTAAGGACTGCCATACAATATTTCATTTAACTGTTAACTAAGTGCTGTTGTCTAGGAAAGTAATTAGGTTTTCTTTTTTTTTCCCACAGCCCCAAAGGTGGGTGTTTATAGATGTGGTTTAGTTATTTACTGTTTTCCTAAAGGCTAGTTTTATAACCTTATGCCCACATATGCTTTAAATCAATGAGTGATACCCTCCCCTTCACCTTTCCTTCTCTTAGGAAGGCCTGTGGGCAAACAGCTTGATAAATAATTCAAAGAAAAGCTAAACTTTGATTCTAAAAACAAAAGCCCATCTATTTAAACATTAACATTTTACCATTGACATTCTTAATTAAAATTTAGCTGTCCACAAATTCTCCTATGACAAGGAGTGGTCAAATTCTATCAAGATACTGGCTGGTGAGGTTCTCTTGAGGTGAGTGTAGGCAAATTTTATCCAGGCCCTTTCTCCAGGACAGGAGGGCTTATAAAGAATGATGGCTAATAGTAAAACCACCAAATATTAATAAATCCAAGAAACAAATATATATATATATATATATATATATATATATATATATATACACACACACACACACACACACACACACACACACCAAGTGTATATTTCTAAATTATTGAAAATTCTCACATGCAACATTAGGGCCAAAAAAGGACCACTAAAAGTGTTCATAAAGTTTCTTTTAGGACACTCTGAATCTCGTGTTATCAAAAATACAGTTTGGCAGTTGGGTTCATAGTCTCAGTGACAGAAATATTTCACCTTTCTCTGCATTCCTTCTGCTCTGTTTTCCCCCTGAGAGTTGAACAGTCTGGATGGGACTGGTTAATGTTTTCAGGAGAAACTTCATTTGGCCCAAGTATTCTTCTGCTAGTCGGCTTTTCTCTTTTCTAATGAGATAACTGACAGCCCTGTTTTGTAATGAAATTATGAAATCACAGAGTAGAGGAAAGGCGAGTCGTTATTTTAAAACTGAAAATGTTTGGGTGTCTTTACTTCCCCCCTCAAAAAAATATTCCCATCGCTGGCAAGGAGCCAGTAAATTGGAAACGGGCTGAGAACAGTGGTCCATAACAGGACAGCTAACAGGACACTCAAAAAGTGATTTTTCAGCTGATACCTGCCACCTCCCTATGCCTCCAAAAATAAAAACAACCTCAATGCAAGCAATTTTTAAGGCCAAGACAGAGAGAAAGCAGATACACAAGCCCCCGAACCCCCGAAACGTGGCTTCCCGGAGGGGGAAATCCAGTCTCAAGAGCCGACTGGGCGATGGCAAAGCTCTCGGTGGCATTTCTCAGCGAACATTCACCCTTTCAGCCTTACCCCTGCTCACGTGAGTCAGGGTGTCCGTGTATATCCCTGGACCACAAGAGGGATCTCTTTGGGAATCAGACGGGATGAAGGCAAAAGAAGCAGACGCTTGTGTAGAGAAGGAGGGAGGGGGTGGACTAAGCGCTAGGGTTGCAGATTTAGATCTCAAGGCTGAAAAGGTTACGCTCGCACAGGAGCAGGCTGTAACGCCTCCTGTCCTGCCCTGCGCGCGCACCACACTCACCCGCACACCCGCCCTCACCCACACTCGCACACGCACACGGATCCAAGCCGCTCTCCTCGCCATACTGCAGGGAAAGCCGCCCCTCCGCGGCGCGCTTAGCCCGAGGGGAGGCGGCCGAGCGCACAGCGCGGGTCTCGGAGCTCCGGCGCTCGCGGGCCGGGAACGAGGCGCACGGCCGCCGGCACCAGCGGAGGCTGCCCGGCGCAGAGCAGAGAGGAAGCGGGAGCGGAGCGGTGGACCGGGCGGGCAGGGGCTGGGGCTGGGGCGGGGTGGCGCCGCGGCATCCCTCCCCGCGCCGCCCGCTGTACTCTCAGCCTCTGCCCGCCGCTCCCCCGCCGCCGCTGGGCTCGCCGGGTGCGTGTGCGCGCGGGCTGGGCTACGACGTGGGCGGCGCGGAGAACCCAGGCGGCCCCGCACGACCGGGGGCGGCGCGCGGGCTCCTCCGGCGCTGGCCTGCAGGGGGCGCCCGCTCCTTCGCGCCCCGCCGGGACCCAGCCGCCAGCCCCGGGCACGGAGGAGGGGCTGGCGGAGGACCGGGACAGGAGCTGGTTGCTTCTGCGCCTCTCCGAACGGTCGGGTGGAGTTCTGAGGCTGATGCTCGGCCGCAAGACTGGGACAGTGTTGTCACACTTGTCACCAACGAGGGGCCGCGAGGCGTCGCAGTCCGCTCTCCGGTCTCGGAGGCTGCAGGAGGCCTCGAGCTGCTGGCGAGTCTGCCGCCTGGCTGCTTGGCTTAATCACTGCTCGGGGTGGGCAGGGGGGAACTTCGCTTTTCTGTCCTCGCCGGGCCGCGCACAACACCGGGCAGTTTCCTACCACTTGTGGGACGAAGGCGGATGGAGTTCGAGCCTTGATTCCTGGCTGGGACGACCCGAAAGTATCACCGGTCTTACCGGCGAGCTGCGCCCTCGGCCCCCCACTGCAGCCACCCGCAAACGCATGCTCCTTCCCTGGCCGAAGGGATCCGAGGCTGCTTAAGGCACGGCTGCGCGGACGCGGTGGGCCCTGGGCTGGGGGCCAGAAGAGACCCGGGACTCTGCCGTACTCGCGGCGCCCTGGCGCCCGGCCCTGCCCAGCTCCGAGCCGCGCCGGCCTTCCTGCTCTGTGGGTCCTGCGCCCCCACCCACGGGGACTTGCGCATCCTGCAGCTTCACTGGAGGAGGAAAGTGGGGGCCACGTTCCCAGAGCAACAGAGTTCCGCGTCCTCGCAGGGCACTGAAGGGGACTCGATCCGGCACAGCGGTTCTGCAGATCCTCCCGCGGGGCGCCCAGGGCCAAAAGCGCCCCTGGACTCGATCTGATTTTTGTGAAACCTCGAACTCCAGGGTGTTCTCATTCCAGAGGTTCGGCTGAGCTTTGGGTGGTGACTGTCCCCCGTCCTGACCCGGACCCAACAGCCAAGCCAAGGCCAGAGGTGTGTGGGGTTTTTTTTTAAAAGACCCACATCTTATAAATGTGAGACTTTTATCAGGCATCACAGATTAAAGCTTACCATGTCTGCGCGATCCAATTTTATTAGGATTTACTCTCATTTGTGCTTGGCTTCTCTGGGGAAATAATGCTTTGATTAATGTAATCCTGGCCCGGGATTCGCCACATGCCCCTCGCCCCTCTCCCCAGAGAAAGGGCCTGTTTGACAAACAATAACAGAGCAGCAACTCTTGCAATCTGCCCCTATCTTTGGGGGTGGCTAGGGAGAAGGGGACACACGTTCACACGCCGTTTGGTAAATGCAACGGGGACAGGCGTGGACGGACTAGGCAACGGGCGAACTTTCCGGACGCAGAGTCCTGGGCTCAGAGGAGCGGGGGCTCACGGGGAGGAGCCCTGGGTGCAGTGCGCGCGTGGGTGCATGTGCGCGCCTGCCCTCTGATTGCTCCGAGTGTCTGCCTCTTTGTCCCCCGCCACAGGCCTCCACGACGGGGATCTGCGCGCTCCCTAGGAGCAGCCCCCGGGGCCACAGCGCCCACCCGCGGCCTCAAAGCACCTCGAGAGTAGATCTTGGGGCGGGGGAAAACAGGCACCGACCTCGGGCGCCCTGCAGCTGCCAAAATCTGGGCCAGAAGCCTAGAACATGGGACCCAATTCAATGGTTGTCCTCGTGCATCCATGCAGCCATCCGTGCATACAAACAAATCCGCGGGCGCGGGCCTCGGAGCCGCACCTCGCCCTTATTTCTGGCGGACAGCCGGGCCCCCTTCCCCGCTAGCCTTCCTCCCGCGCAGCCCTGTCCTCCTCCCCAAGGGGAGAAGATTCAATTACGTAAAGGAGCCGAGGAACGAAATCCCAGGTTTGAAGGTGGCCCCTCTGAGAGCCTCAGTCCTGGTCGAGCGGTCCCCACCCCCACCGTCCCCCAGCTCCGGGAAGGCGGGGACGCACTGGTGCGAGGGGTCCTGCCCTGCTCTGCCAGAACAAAGCCCGCCGCGGGAGCCCGCGGCCGCGCACGGAGCCGGGGACAAAGGCGGGCGGGCGGCGCGGAACCCCAAGTCTGCGCTCCCACCGCGGGGCGCGTAGGCGGCCTGGAGGACGAGGTGCGCTTTGCACTCGGTATTTCCCAGGCTGCGGCGTCTCGCTCCTCTGTGCTTAGTGACCTGTTAGGGTGACTCAGCGTTTACCTCTTCGTGCTCCCGCACCCCTGTAGCCCCCTCTTGTTTCCTCTGTGCAGTCTCCTGCAACTCCCCCTGCTTGTTGCCTTCCCTTCACTCCTTTTACCATACCTTTCTCTCTTCCCCCGCTTTTTAAAAAATCTCTTTTCACTTTTCCTTTCCATAGAAAGGCGATGTTAATTCGACTTCTGAAGGCCGCTCTGCATGCCTTTGGAGCTTAAGGAGAAGAGAGGAATCGCGGGAGCCTCTTCATTTTATTATGCAAACCGTGCTCTAAATAAAATGCATCTCAGGAAGCAGAGCTGGACCCCAGGCCCCCCACAACCCGCCGCCTATTCCGGAGAAGTTGCTGATGGTGGTCACAAATGCGGGGGAGGGGAGCCCACGCCGCTGTGGGACGGAGACCTCGAGCGTGGGTGACCCCCAGGGAGACCTTTCTAGGGCAAGTTCCAATCTGACTTGTCACCCTGAAAAGGAATCGCTTGCCAGACACCCCAATGAAATCGCAGTGCTTTCGAACTTAGGCTGCTTTAATCGTCCCTGTTTATCCGAGTGACGTTCGTTTTCCGATGTGAATTAAAAATAAAGAGAACGCCACCTACCTAGCCACTTCCTCGCAGACAATACACGCCTTGACTTCCGGAGGCTTTTTGCACCCCGATTAACACTAAATTCGGATTTGTCTTCTGCAAGCACCCTGAAATCTGGGATTCTCCCCTTGGGCTTTATTGAGTAACCAGGCTCCCTACAGAAAATTTGGGAAGAGGGGTGAGCTTTCAAAGCAGTAGAGGACACAACTTTGAACTTGGGACAAACCAACCCCAATGGCATGAGAACAAAGTCACTGAGTTCTACCACCAAAGACTCTTCAGCAGATACCTTAGGGCTGAAATTATATTGCTGTAAACCATGAAATATTTGAAGTGTCAAATATCCACGAATATTAGTACTGTATTTTTAAAGTGAACAAATCAGCCACACTTTCTTGGAAGGCCCCTAAGGCTGACCAGTCCAGGGTGGGCCTCGTGATGTGGGCGCTTCAGCATTCCCAGGAGACAAGACAGCCCATAAGCACCATTTGGGGTAAATGCCCAAAAGAGCAACTTCAGCCTGATAAAGTGCAACCTGCACCCAGCTCCACAGACACCACCAAAGTTCAAATATTTGAAAATCAAATTATAAAACAACACAGGCACCAACGCGTAAGAGTTGTTTTTTCACAGTGTGCCACAATGCATCCACCACGAGGCTATCCAGTTCCCACCGAGACAGAAAACACTGTCTAATGTACAGGGACTGTTCGGAGGGGGCAGGGACTGCCCCCAGGGAGAGAAGCGTCCAGTTCTGTTCGGACCACAAGCTCACAAATACCCAGCCACCCCTCTGGCAAAGCTGAATTAATATTTCTGGGTTTTGTTTTAAAACACACACACACACACACACACACACACTCACACACTCACACACTCAAGTTGACCTTGGGATATGTTTCTAGCTAGGACATACCCATATGTTTTTGTTAATAAATCATCATCCCTCTGATCACTCAGCCAGGCTCCCCGTTACCTAGCCCTGCGAATTTAAATACGAAGGAGAGCATTGTGCTGAGAGGTGGGGTGGGAAGCCGCGTGGGGCAGGCCAGAATAGCCCCTCACAAGGTGCCAGCAGCTATGGCTGTCCTGGCCAGTGGTAGCTTTCCTACCACACTGGTTAGGTGCATGCACGCAGCCAGAGTGGGCAAACTGTTGGAAATGGGTTGCTTCAAAAGCATGCACTCGACGACCAACTTACTATGCCTTCTTAATTTAGATCCCCCAATCTGTAACGCCCAGGAGTCTAAAGCTGTCCTGTAAGCGTCAGAAGTAAAGCTTCTTACTTTAGGGTGAGAAATCACAGTGTCTGAATGTATCATCGCTCCTTCAAACCCCTCTCCGCAAGCTCAGTGCTTGCTCCTTTTCTACAGATCAGATAAATCAGTTATCAAAGTGATACAAAGAACTGGGGGGGGGGGGGCACCATCGCATGTTTCAAAACACTTAGCAAGACCGAGAAACAACTCATTCCCTGCCAAAACGACACACACTCATTTCCACCCCAAAGCTACTCTGGGAAAACCCTTTCCTGGGGATACAGCACACAGTGTGGGTTGTGAGTATGCTTAACATTTTAATTTGTAAATGCTAGTGGCTAGATACTTCTGCACTGCTACAGTATCTAGCACCTTATCCTCCTCAAATGGAAGCAAATGAGCAAATACCCACTTTGTGTTGTGTACATTTGACCTAGGTAATGTTCTTCTCTCTCTCTCGTTTGGCAAAAGCAATTTCATCATCCCCAACAATTAAAAGTCTGCAGCTCTACCCAGCACTTGGTATCTTAATTCATACACCCAGCTTGATCGTTTCCACCTCCAAATCATGATAGAATGCTGGGGATATGTCAGTTCTCAAATTAACTTGTTGCTTTACCCAGAATTATTATTTTCTGTTTCTTTTGCTTTAGGTAACTTAACACTGCAGATATCGTGAGGACCAAACATTTGGTTTCTTTCGGGTTTTTTCAAAGTACCTTTGCAAAAAACGGAAAAGTAAGTAGCGGCCAAGATAGAAACAATCACAGAGCTCAGGGAAAGTGGTACAAAAATTATGCTTTAAATATGTACAAGTATGGCTTAACTAGTGTTCTGCAAAATGTCTGGCTAAATAGTCTTCTTTCTCCTTAAAAATGTTTAAATGCATCTAGCGTCCAGCGTGCAAAGTAAGCTAGAGCTTTGAGGCGTTTGTCCAGTGTGTATGGATCCCTCCAGAAGTCTTTTGTGTAAAATGTCCACAGAGCTGAAGAAAAAAGCAATGTTTGGGCTCAAATTACACAATTTCCTAAATTTTCCACTTTGTTTTATTAGCACAAACCTGACGGTGCATTTCCTGAGTCTAAATGTAAGGGCTTGCAGACAAAAATCACGGACGTAAAATGCTTTTCAGAATGTCTCCTTTGCTTATATGTGTCCTGTAATCTTGCAACCCTCCCAGATTAAATACCATTTAAAGCCAAACCTGGACTTTTTAAAGAAAAACCCATGACTGGGAGCAGGTTGACTTGGAGTTGAGTTAGAAAGAATACGGTGTCTTTCACTCCCCCCACCCCCCGTTCAGGGGAACCGTAGAGCTCCACGTAATGTGCCCCTTCCTAACAGGCTCGGTGACACAGTCACAGGTGCATTGAACTACTGAACCGTGGACGCCAGCTTCTCACTTCCAGTCACTCATGGCTTCCCTTTCTTAGTCATGCTCTCTAAATCTCCTTGGGAAAATTGTTAGCAACAAACTGACTAATTCCTCAGAACTGGTCAGGATTTGCCCTACACTATTTTAGAAAGTTTTCCATATATCTTTTTTATCCTGTATCACAATGAAGTTCCATCTTCGTTGGCGGTATCTAAAAATCTCTGAGGCGGAAAACTGGTGCTCTATTAAAACTTTCCTTCAACTGTGTTAAGTAATTTTGTGCTAAAAAGTTACAAACCCACAGTTACCTCTCATGCGTGGTTATTTTGTATCTTCTTTTCCCTAACAAGGGAAAAGCTTGTCTCCTTCAAGGATAAATCCGAAAGCTTTCTATAGCCATAGGAGGTACCAAGAATTAAGTAGTCATTAAATATCAAACGGAGGAAAAGAGATCCTGCACGCCTTGACTAAATCTCCAAGAACTCAAATTTTATTTAGAAGTGAAAGCATGTATCAAGTGGAAGAACATTCATTATTTAACAGATGCTGCTTTAGAATGCGTTTTATTTTATGGACTGTTTCCCCCCAAAAATTACATCCTGAATGGTAACTTTTAAGTAGCTGATTACATACCTTTAGTATTTTTAAAAGTGTTTTTGCTTTCGCAGACCAGTTCTGTTTTCCTATACACACTTCACTGAGAGAAACAGACTAATCCTTTCTTGAACTATTTCTCTCAGGGCCATTTCCCAGACATGGGTGGGTGGGAGATGGGGAAGTCATTGTCTTCATATTTAAGACCCTGCGTTATGTAATGCATTCACTCCTCATCGTGCATCTGCACAGAAAGGTTTGTTCTTTTGGCAAGTTTGGATGAGCAGATTTGGTTTTGAAACAGCTACATTTTACTCTGTACCAGCTAAGGCGAGTCAGTGCGCCCCCTGCCGACGAGTCCCTAGTGCGACGCTCAAGCACTTCCAAAGTTTATTTTGTTCAGTAAACCGTATCATATAAAATTAACAACAACCAATAAAATTAGCTTATATGTTTCAACTGTAAAAGTCCAAAACAAAATAAAGCTAGTTTTAGTGGTGCTAGAAATCTCTAGTTTGGCTTCTTCTCTTTGGCTGAACCAAGGTCCTTTTATCTAAAGCCCAGTGCACAAACATATAGCTTAATGTGACTAGTGTTCTTCCTTTTATTTCTTTCTCTATGGCAACCAATATGCTCTGCTCAGAAATGTTCCCCATCAAGGAAACAAATGATCTTCAGGGAGCAGCTCTATATGGCATCTGGTCCAATGGAGCACAGAGAGTTAACCCCAGTCAAAAGCGAGGCTGCCGAGCACGTAAACAAGGAGTGGAAAACTGGCGAATCTTAGCCCCCTCCCCAACTGAAACCTCTTCCTCCCTCCTTTCAAACCATTTCATTGATTTGGCATTAACTGTTGCCAAAGAAATTACAAATTTTGAATTGCAAGGTGTCCTGGATACAAAAATGCAATAAAATTCCAGCCATTTGAGTCTACCCCCTCATCACCCAGAGGCGGCTTCCTTTAAAAAGAATAAAACCAAGAAGCTTTGAGAATCCTCCTCAGCCTATTTCACGAAGGTAAGGTGCTCACGGGGGCTGGATTTGGTCTCCCTATTTCCTCCGGCCATATTCATCTAATTAACTGCACCTAGCAAGTAACTGCACCCTCAATTTTTACAAAACCCCGGGACGGGGGGTAAGGAGCGGGCAAGGCCGGCTGTCAAACACGGAAAACAAAGTAAAATCTAGTTTGCGTTGCTCAAGCTCTAGCCTCCTTGAAGAATTAAGTGTAGGATGTCCTGGTTAGTTTTGATTGATCACCTTCTTTTTTTCTGATGGACTTTCACTACCAAGCTGGGAGCTGCAACTAACTGTGTGCTCCCAGAAAGGGCACTAACGTGGGGGCACTGACCTCCTGCCTCTTCTTCCTCCCCTGCTTCCTTTATCTCCAGCTCTTTGCCCTCTCTTTGCCAAGACCCACCTCACCCCATCCCCCTGATCCCAGCGGCAACTCCCTCACCCCGATTCCAGGCAAGCACACACAGTCCACCACATCAGCACTGACTACAGAAAGGGAGTTTCTTCCCTCTGGTCCTGATTTTTTAAATTCTCCAAACAAGAAATATTTATAATACTGGGTGCTCTTTATAATTGATTTTTCTAGGGCCTTCCCCCTTCTCATAACTAACAATTAAATTTAATAACACTCTCCTTCCCACCCCCACCCCAAAAAGTGCCTTGCTGTGGGGAGCTTTGGAGTGAGTCCATCTTTTTATGTAAGATTTTAGCAGGACTGCCTTTTTATTTTTTTACTCTCCCCCCAACACACTTCGCCTTCCTTCCTTCTAAACGGTTGTTCTGTGAACCCTCTCTTGTCCCAAGCAATGAAAATAAGCTCCCAAACCTACAAGAGCATACATAAGCCGGAAAGAAGGGGGAGAAAGGGAGAAAGCAGGGAAAGAAAATAAAAAACACTTACCGAGCAAACTTCCGGGGTTAGACTTTAAGATAAAAGATGTTTTATTTTTTTTTTAATAAGATGACGGGAGGGAGGAAAGGCATATTCTCAACTCCCCAGAACCGATGCATCCTTAGCCTTCCCTTTACACTGACTCCTCTAAGCCCAGCTCTCCACTAGTCTATTATTTTCACCAAAATATATGAAAATGTATGCAAATGAAAATCAGCACTAACTGTTCTCCCCTTGTTATATACTTTGGATTTTTTTTCCAGACAAAACAATCACACTCGCAAAGGGAGGGGGCGGGTGGGGTGGGGCTGGGGTGGGGGGGAGGCTGGGGAGCGACTGGAGAACCGAGTAGGAGGAAAGGGGGTGGGGGGACGAAGGGGACAGACCTCGGAACCGAAATGCACGTCTCTTATCAAGGAGCAGGGCGTTTGGGGGGGCTTCCCATTCGCACACACACCCTTCTTGAAAAGAAAGAAAGTGGATCTGTTTGCAGAGGCGCTATCGCGTTTCATCAGGCCACCTGAGACTGCTTTTGAAAGCGTGTACTGTGAAATTCATAGCAGTAATTTAGACAAAATCCTCACTGTATATTAATGAAAGACGGCCCCATGGCTCTGTTCCTATCCTCCCCATTCAGTGTAAACAAAACCACGAGACTCTCTCGGTTTTTGAGCCGGATCCAAGCAAAATCGGCAGGAAAGGAAAACACGGGGTGCGGGCACCGACTATTCAAACGTCTGCACCTGGAGATCTCACATTTATTCAATGAAATCTGTGTTCCATCTTTTATATGTGCATATACGCACACATAACTATAAAAAGGAACCCTAGAGAGACCTGGAGGGGGGAAAAAATATCTCCGTGCTGTCTGGGGTAGGTTGCCGCTGCCTTTCAGACCTACACCTTAGCAAGAGCGGCGTTGCTAAAACCTACCGCCGAGGGTCTGTCTCCCCCGGCAAGCAGGAGCTGGACGAGATGCTCCAGACATTCTACCCGTCCGCTCTTAATCTGGGGACCGCGCAAAGGCTGCGTGGCTGCGGCTTGCCCTGAGGTCACCAACCGCGCCCAGCAGAGGAAGGACTCCCCGGGAACGCCGGGCAGAGCCCCCTGCACGCCGGAGCACACGGCGGCTCCGCACCCGCGTCCAGGCCCCGCGGCTCGGGCGCGCGCCGCTGGAGCTGGGCACAGCCTGTCGCGGGTACAGGCTGGGGCGGCGGGCGCGGGGCGGGCGCACCGCAGCTGGAGTGCGGGGTGCACGCACACGCATACTCATTAGGCACGATGTATTTATTGAATGTCCGAGTTAAGTTAGTTCATTGGAAATCCCCGAGGAGGGTTCAATTTGCCCTTGTTTTCGTTGCCACTTTCTCTTTTTTCTTGGTTCGCTGAGGTTCCTCTGTGCAGCGTTTCCGCTTGGCCGCGTCCCCCACCCCCGCTTCTCCCGCCTACCCCGCGCACTCCCCCGCCCGGCCCCCTTAACTCTTTCAGCCGGGCTAGGGCTGAGAAAGCGTTGGTTGCCGCCAGCCCCATCCACGATGCAAACCCAAAGGAGCCAGAAAAAGAAGAGAGAGCAAGCAAAGGCCACTACTAATAGCCACACTGAAATGCACACGCGCACACGCGCACACGCACACGCGCGCGCACACACACACACACACACACACACACTCTGAACCGTGGAGGGCGCGGCGAGTGAATCCCGCTCCTCTAGGCCGGCTCCGGCTGGAACGGGAATCCCTAAAGCCGCTGGAGTGGAATGCACTTACGATGTATCTATGGGGAAAGGTCGGCCCGATTGCTTTTCAAACACAACGCCCGGCGCCGGGGACCGGCACCCTCCCAACTCACAAGGGCACGCTCGCTACTTGCCTGAATCCCCGAGCAGGGAGGAGGGCAGGGGGGAGGGAGGGAGAGGGAGCGAGGAGGCAGCGGCGGGGGGGGCGGGGGCGTGGGGGAGCAGCCGCGGCTGCGAGCGGTCCGTCTCGCACGCGCGGGCACCGCGCTGCTGGTCCAGAGCTGCAGGTTTCCCAGATGATGGCATCCGAGAACTTAAACAAAGGGGGCCGCCGCCGGAGCGCAGCGGCTGAGGAAAGTTGCGGTGGCGGATTTCCAAGGAGCGTGGCCACGACCCCAGCTCCTGGCGAGGCGAGCTCCCCCTGCCCACCCCCGCCGAGACAGAGACAGGGGCTGGCTGGTGAAGGAAAAAGGAAACTTTGAAACCGCTGGGGACACATCTGTCGATAGGTATTGGCCTGGATGATGCGTCCTTGCTGCGCGCTTTACCAATCTATGGGATGGCGGGGGCCGGGAGGGCGGCAACACCGCTCAGCCCGAGGTGGAGTGGGTAGGTTACTATTTTTCATGATTTTTTTTTCCCCTCTCTTCGTTTTCCTTCTGATTCTCACCACCACAACCCCAACTTCTTCCGTCACTCCCTCCCTATTCTCTCCCCCTTTCCATCCCTCCTCCCAGACCTCCAGCGAACGCCCAGAACTGCGGAAGGGGACGCCGACGACTCGGCCGGACACTAAGAGTTAAGATGCGGTGGAGCGGGTGGCGGGGGAGGGGTGGGGAGGAGAAAGTGGCGAGGGGGTGGGAGCCTGGGGGACGACAGATTTCCAGTATCTACGATGCTCTGCCTAAATTAAAAAGCAACCAATCGGAACGGCCGGAAAGGGGGCCTCGCGTCCTGAGCCAGTCATTCTGAGCCTGCCAATCACCCAGCGGGTAGCCAATCAGCGGGGGCCCTGGCACTCGACTTCCTTGTATTTGGGAAAGTGTGGTGGTGGGTGCGCGCTCGCGGCGGAGGGTAAACATTCGACAGTCCCCGCTCTGAGAGGGAGGGACGGAGAGCGAACTGTCAGATCGGAGCGCGAGCCGGCTGGCGGGCGAGGGAGAGAAAGAGAGAGAGAGAGAGAGAGAGGGAGAGAGAGAGAGAGGGAGTGAGTGAGAGAGAGAGAGGGAGGGAGGGAGAGGGAAAGTGAGAGAGGAAGAGAGAGCGCGAACGAGGGCGCAGAGCGAGCTCCCGCGGCAACTCCGCTCCGGCAGGGCCCGCGCCAGCGCCGTCCGCGCGCCCTACTAGCCGCGCAACGTGCCCACTGGAGTTGGTTGTGTATCCAGGATTCCCTATATGCACACACACCCCTCCACCTCCACCAATGCACTCTTCTTCCTCCTCCTCCTCCTCCAGACAACTGCTGGGAAAAAAATAAAACACCAACCCCAACCTTCAGCAGCAAGGTAACAGAGCCATTCGACCTCATTTTTCTCCTGTTCCATTTTTTTTTCCTTGTTATATGTGTTTCCTCATTTCTGCCCAAAAGGAAAGATGTCGCCTCAGACTGTGACTGTTGCGAGGAGAATGAAAAAGGACTCTTGTTTCAGAAGCAACCAAGAGCTCCGGCAATAGCAACTTCAAAGAAATGCACCGTCGCAAGAAGTTTTCCTAGGACACAACAAAACTTGAAGGGACCGGACGGAGACAGCAGGAGCCAGCATCACCACGCCTTCAAGGACGGGAAAAGTTTTACGACTACAAGGGACAGCGCGTGAAATGTGTTCCTGAGGAGGACAGAGGACAGCGGCCAGGGGAAGGAGCGGGCGGCTGCAGGCCGTCCACAGTTTGGTTCCGGAAGCCAGGGACGGCATCTTTCTTTGTTGTCTCCCGTGAGATCGACGCTTAGCAGGTGGAAGGAGCCCCGCGCCCGGGCCCGTCCGCGATCGCCCGCCGGAACCGCAGGAGGAGCAGAAGCCGACGCACCGGCCCAGAGCCCTGCTGGAGCAAGCCGAACGCGCCGGGGCTGGGGGGCGGCCACGACCCCCCGTGAAGGGGCAGGCCACGGAGCGCGCCCCGAGAAGCGAGCCCCCCTCCCCAGAGCGCTGCTGCTGCAGCTGCTGCGACTGCTGACCGAGGCCGGCCGGCGACCCCCGCGCCCTGCGGAGCGGCCTTGCAGCTGCAGCCAGGGGCCGCGGCGGCGGCGGCGGCGGCGGCGGCGGCGGCGGCGGCGGCGGCCGGGGCGGCGGGGCCGACAGGGGCCCGGGGCGAGGGAGGGGAGTGGGGGGAGGGGCGGGGGGTGCGCGGCAGCGGCGGCGGCGGCCGCGGCTGCTGCTGCGGCGGCGGCGGCGGTGGTGGCGGCTGTGGGGTGGCGGGAGCGGAGCGGCATGGCCACGGCGGCTTCTAACCCCTACCTGCCGGGGAATGGCCTGCTGGCGGCCGGCTCCATCGTCCACTCGGACGCGGCGGGGGCCGGCGGCGGCGGGGGCGGCGGGGGAGGAGGTGGCGGGGGAGGCGGCGCGGGGGCCGGCGGCGGCGGCATGCAGCCCGGCAGCGCCGCCGTAACCTCGGGCGCCTACCGAGGGGACCCATCCTCCGTCAAGATGGTGCAGAGCGACTTTATGCAAGGGGCCATGGCCGCCAGCAACGGCGGCCATATGCTCAGCCACGCGCACCAGTGGGTCACGGCCCTGCCGCACGCTGCCGCCGCCGCCGCCGCTGCCGCCGCCGCCGCCGTGGAGGCGAGCTCGCCGTGGTCCGGCAGCGCCGTGGGCATGGCCGGCAGCCCCCAGCAGCCGCCGCCGCCGCCGCCGCCGCAGGGCCCCGACGTGAAGGGCGGCGCCGGGCGCGACGACCTGCACGCGGGCACCGCGCTGCACCACCGCGGACCGCCACACCTCGGCCCGCCGCCTCCCCCGCACCAGGGTCACCCCGGGGGTTGGGGGGCCGCCGCCGCCGCCGCAGCCGCCGCCGCCGCCGCCGCCGCAGCCGCGCACCTCCCGTCCATGGCTGCGGGCCAGCAGCCGCCGCCGCAGAGCCTGCTGTACTCGCAGCCCGGGGGCTTCACGGTGAACGGCATGCTGAGCGCGCCCCCGGGGCCTGGTGGCGGCGGCGGCGGCGGCGCGGGCGGCAGCGCCCAGAGCCTGGTGCACCCGGGGCTGGTGCGTGGGGACACGCCCGAGCTGGCCGACCACCACCACCACCACCACCACCACGCGCACGCGCACCCGCCACACCCGCACCACGCGCAGGGCCCTCCGCACCACGGCGGCGGCGCGGGGCCCGGGCTCAACAGCCACGACGCGCACTCGGACGAGGACACACCGACGTCGGACGACCTGGAGCAGTTCGCCAAGCAGTTCAAGCAGCGGCGCATCAAACTGGGCTTCACGCAGGCCGACGTGGGGCTGGCGCTCGGCACGCTGTATGGCAACGTGTTCTCGCAGACCACCATCTGCCGTTTCGAGGCCCTGCAGCTGAGCTTCAAGAACATGTGCAAACTCAAGCCGCTGTTGAACAAGTGGCTGGAGGAGGCGGACTCGAGCACCGGCAGCCCCACGAGCATCGATAAGATCGCAGCGCAGGGCCGCAAGCGCAAGAAGCGGACCTCCATCGAGGTGAGCGTCAAGGGTGCGCTCGAGAGCCACTTCCTCAAGTGCCCCAAGCCCTCCGCGCAGGAGATCACCAACCTGGCCGACAGCCTGCAGCTGGAGAAGGAGGTGGTTCGGGTTTGGTTCTGCAACCGGCGCCAAAAGGAGAAGCGCATGACGCCACCCGGTATCCAACAGCAGACCCCAGACGACGTGTACTCGCAGGTGGGCGCCGTGAGCTCCGACACGCCGCCGCCGCACCACGGGCTGCAGACGAGCGTGCAGTGAGGGCCCCGGGCGCCACGACAAGAGGGCCGCCGCCGCTGCCGCTGCCGCTGTCACCACCGCCACCGTCCCCGACGCCCAAAGACAGGCATGCCCGCCCTTGGAGGAAGAGAGAGAGAGAGAGAGAGAGAGAGAGAGAGAGAGAGATGGGCCGAGGAGACATTTTTTGAAGTCCAGGGAGGGAGGGGCAAAACAAACAAACAAACAAGCATAATAAATATCCAGACGGTTTGAGATACATATGTAACAAACAAAACCGGAAGAGAAAAAGGGGGCGATCGCGAGATCTCGTTTATACTGTGGTGGTGTTTCGTTTTTGGTTCTTGGTTGGTTTTTTGTTTTCTATTTTTTTTTTTAAAGAAGGGTGGAGATGCCTAACGCACCAAATCTGCACTCGGGAGGTCTTTCCCACCCTGACAAGTCCCACAAGGCGACGGTGGACAGCGCCTATCACCTGCCTCGTCCTCTCCTCTGAAAACTAAAAGCGCCCCTCCCTCCAAAGGGCTGCCTAAAGTGACCCACCGGAACTTTCTTTCCGGGGAGCTACCTGAAAGAAAGCACAGGCACCGGGTTTAATCAGGGATAACTCCGTGCTCCTCCGTGCTCCGAGACCCTGTTCTTCTTGGCCATAGGAAAGTCATTTGGGGACAAACTGGCTGAAATGGGAAGGAGAAACAAAGTACAGTCTCCAGCAAAAAAAAAAAAAAAAAAAAAAAAAAAAAAAAAAAAAAAAAAAAAAAAAAAAAAAAAAAAAAAAAAAAAAAAAAAAAAAAAAAAAAAAAACCACAATATTCATAGCTTCTGAAATTAACAAACTGAAGAGCAATGCCAAAAGAAAACAAGAATACGTTTCCTCCAAATAACCTTGGAAATAAAGCATCACGAAAGAGCAGAGGAATGAGCGAGGGGAAGGGGACATCCGCCCATCCGCCGAGCAGCGAGAGAGGCCGGGCCGAGCTGGGGCGCTGACGGGCGGACTGGGCACGGAGCACGGCCCGGCCACCGACCCTGGCTGCAACGGCTGCCACTCGGGTGGACGATGCCTCAAGATTCCACCGCTAATATTTTTTTTATTAATATTTTTTATTTTTTATTTCTGGACTGACTCAGATAAAGGGATTTAGAAAGACTGAGCACCAGCCGCTGCACTTCTTGGACTTCGCTCCTCAATCTGTTGCCAACTTTGATTGAATGGGTGCTGTGGATGTGATTATATAATACTGCCATTTCCAAGCAGTGTTTTTGGTAGGTTTTAATAAACAGACTTTTCAAAAGACGGCAATATAGAATTGTTAGATCCGTTGTTGATCTAAAAAATATTTGCTTTATATTTTCATTAAATGACTTCTTTTAATATTTTATTCAGAATACTTATGAACTGCTGCAAAACGGTAATTTATTTTTCCCCAGATCTTGTATTACGTGTTTTTTTCAGACGAGCACAAATCAAAATGAAATGAAAATATGGACAGTTGTTAGGTAATAAGGGTATCTTTTGATGTGATCATTTGATTGTAATTTAATTTGAGTAGTGATTCCGTAAGAGCTGATCGAGAAAATAAATTTGTTAGAATGAAATAGTCTGTGTCTGATGCATACACACTGTGTGGGAAGAAAAGAGTTCTTTAGAAAATATTTTTTTACTAATGCAAATCCTTAAGTGATGGAGCTGAGGAAGTGAAGCGGAGCCTGCTCTACCTAAGGTATATTTGGAAATCTAGAGTGAAGGACAGACGTCAGAAAGCGCTAGAACTTTAAAACTTAGTCACTCTTTGCTGAACTGTAAATTTCATATTTTTCTCTCCCTTAATTTTAGTGGGTGTTATTAGTGTTTTTAGGGGAGATTGTCTACAATACTGGTTCTTTTCTTTGGGGATACCTGTGTCCTTTATCGTCTTTATCAGAAGATTGGACTATATCACCAGTAAAAATGTGCCAACTGTTATTAATGGTTACTGCAGAGCCCTCCCCAAAGTTCAGGCTCTCTTTTTCCTCTGGTCCCCCACCCCATTGCTGTGTCTCTCTTTCTGAAGACTCAATAGTTGTGAAGAATAGCTCCCAAGTCTATAAAATCTTTTCTATCAGTTAATTCCCATTAATAACTATATGTAATTAAGTTTAAATTATTACGCTGTTTTGGGGTTTTTTGTTTTGTTTGTTTTTCCTGTAATGTAAGAATGTAGTTCTAAAATCCTGAATGTGGTCCACACTGCATAGCCCTCTGTGATTACCAGCTCAGACAGGAGATACTACCTTTCTGCGTTTTGGTCTTTCCTCAGTGTGATTCTGTACTTTCTCTATGGTGCTCGGGGTTTAAACTTTTTGGATCACTCCTTAGATGCAATCCTGCAGAGCGGTCACATTTACCATGTTAATGTATCAATATTTACAATGTGGGAAAATGGAAGTGTGATGCCTCAGGTTGTGCGTGAGCCCTAAAGACGCCAAAGGCTCTGCTTAGTTGAGTCCTTTCATATTGTACTAAAAAAAAAGTATTTCGGGGTGATAAAGCAGTGATTTTTATAGTTTAATTTTCCCCTAATCTCGTTTAGCTGTCACTCACTTTCTGCCTTCCTCTCTCATCCCCACTTCCTCTCCCTGTGGTACCAATGCAGGGGTTAAAAACCCCGGAAAACTGTGAGAGCAACAAGGAACAGTTATTTATTCCAGACAGACCCTGTGTCACTTTCATAAATCAAGCCCAGCCAGATGGCCGTGGATTGGGTTGCATTATTTTAAACACCAAATCGTATTAAAAATCACAATCATTTTGATTTGTGAAACCTGAAAAAGGCCATATTTATTAAACAGAGAGAAGGAAAAAATGAAAACAAGAAACCACAATTTACTTTTCTTGGCTTTCTTGTTTCCCTATTTCTCTTGTTATTGTAATCACTCTGCCCAGCAAATTTATAACCTGGAATGGAGGGTGGGGACAAACTTAATCATTTTTTTGAGGGTCTACAGGGGCAAGCAAAGAAGGCCTTACTGGAAAGCTGAGGATTGGGCGTGGTTGTTTTTATATGATGGATGCTACTGGCACGTGAGGTGAGAGCCTATTTTCCCTATAGGAATGGTCGTGGTTGATTAGACAGAGAGTGGGTCTATTTAAAATTTTAGGAGCTGTTTGTTTACTTAATTTGGCTGATGACAAAAGAACTAGCATTGGCTTTCACACTGTTTTCTATTTAAAAAAGAAAAAACAAAAAAACCTTTACTGATTACTTTGGAAGAAGCCCTGATGTAGGGGCAACAATAACTTTTAATATTGGAGAAGCTCAGAAAGCAAGGCCATTTATTTTTTATTTCTAAAAGTGAGCTAATGCTTGCACTCCATATTTTTGAAAATCAACCCTTTGAATGTATTTACCAAATGAAATTCATGGTTGCAAAACAAAAGACAGCAGATACAACTGAGAGGTTTTGTGCTAAGGCTGATATTGTTACACACGTAAATAATGAAAATACTGTTATGTATCACCAGATCTTTTTAATGAATTTGGTCATTGTGTTCCTTTGCAGAGCAAGTGTCTTGTGCTTCGTAAAGTGCCCATTTGTTTCCTCCATTTCAATCCACCCCCTCCTCCCCTTCCAACCCAAAGGAAAGTAACAAAGTTCTGTCCCATCAGTCTGGCTAATCCCATGCTAGGCTCCTTGTAGTTTGCAGTCCCTTGTGGCTCCTGGTCTGTACTCCAAGCCTCCGTCAGCCCATTCACCCAGCCATCTTCCCCTGCAAGTCTGGGCCATACATCACTCAAGGTGTATTTAAGATAGTCGCTTTGCTGTTGTGGCTCTGCTTTTTAATTTTTTTGAAGTCCTTAGCCAAGGACTACTTCTTTGTTCCAAACCAGAACTGTTCATTATGGGTCTTAGAGAATCCCTCTGCTTCCCTGTAGCCTCCAGTGTTTTACTCATTACCATGCTCATAATCTGTTTTGTACGAATGGTTTTCAACATTCAGAGAATAATTGGTTCTAATATTAAATGCAGTATATGCTATTGATAGTTTTATCGATAAGTGTAATATTTTAAATAATTTTAACAATTAAATTTGTTTTTTAAATTATATATTTGTAAAGTATTTATCCTGTTGGAAGCAACAATATACTGTTGTATTTATTCGTTTATTTTTGTAATAAATGATCAACCTCTTCAAGCTAAATCAAAAATGACATTTTTATATATTTATACAAAATGCATTTTAAGAAATGGGCATATTTGCACCAATTTGTATGTAAATAGAGTAAGAGCCATCAATAACGTGTAGCTTTCAGAAGTAAATTGAAGGAAGAGACATTCTCTCCACATGGAGTTTAGTTTGCCCAAGTTTCAGGGTAATTAATCAAACTCTAAAATGGATGCAACAAGTTTTGGCACTGGATGCAGGCTTGAAATTAATTATTTAGGAGGTGGACCTGGTTTTTTTCAAGGCAGAAGGATAGAAATTAAAGAATTCTTTCATGAAATGCACGTGGCTGACTGGACCGATTAGAACAGATGCTATGTATAGTGATAAAAACTAGTACCTGGCTGTGCTCAGACATTATGCTGGGGAGGGCTGTTGAAAGAGAGTTAACACTTTGGAGGTTATCAGTGACCGAGAAACAAGGCGATGTATGAAAAAAGAGTTGTGTCATGGTTTGGTTTTATTTTTTGTTTTTTGTTTTTTTTTTAATGGCGCTCTTAACATTATTGTGAATGAAGAACCTCTTTCTCCTAGTCCTGTTCCTGACAGCATAAGCCATCAGTACAGGTGGTGGTGAGGGCCTGAAGGTCACCCACGTGACCTCCCGGCTGTGGAGCCCCACCGTGAGCTTGATCTTGATTTCAATAAGGAAATCAGAGGGCTCTGGGTTTGCCTCCTGAACTTTCCAGTCCAGGAAAGGAAATCGTGCGGAGGCTGTAAGAGAGGGATGGGGGTGGGGGCAGCGGAGATAGCAAGAGGGGTACTTGTGTAATCAGATTCTTTGATTTTGTTAGCCTGGCTCATGGCCTATTAATTAGATTACTCTCTCTTTCATTCTCGATTTCACATCCGTGTTTGTTCCTGTATCCTAAAATGTGGGCGCAAGCAGGAGCCTATGATGTCACTGCCGGCCAGCGGCGGCCCCCTGGCCTTCTGGAGGGCTGTCGGCCGAGTTCTTTATGAGCCGAGTCTTCTTCAAGGAAGAGCCGGCTCTGGAAGTGACCTCAGAGAGGTCTGGGCAACTGGCCTTCTTGCGGTGACACGATGTGTGCGCGCCAGTGTGCGCGCGCGCGCGTGTGTGTGTGTGTGTGTGTGCGCGCGCGCGCGCGCCCGTGAGTGCAGGTGAGGGGAGTGGGTTTCAGAAAGTCGCAGCCTGGTCTCTGAAGCCCTCGGGACGCAGAGGGCTTGCTCAGGTGCAGGGCCTACCTCCAGTGGAGATGGGAGCTCAGGGGGTCGGAGAGGAGGGAGGTGCTGGGGACGTGGGGCAGCGGCGCTCAGAAACCCAGCTTCTCTCGGGGGCGCAGGGCAGAGCCCAGGGGCCAGGTGGGGAGGTGGCGGGCGCAGTGGGGTGGCTCGATCCCCGCTCGGCCAGGCCAGGCCGTAACAGCTGGCCAGTCCCACAAGTTGTTTTCCTCGTGGCGACCATTCAGCAAAACGCACGATCCTTTCTCAAAGATTTAAATTTCGCGGATGAATTACCATACAGCGGTTGCTTAGCAACTAAATTCAAGCGGGGCTAAGAATATGCAAGCTTTTTGTATTCTCATTAATAAAAATGCCACTCTGACACAGCAACCCGACTTTGGATCACTGCAACTTCTGTAAAAGCCGTAGGAGAATACAAACCGAGGCTGCCATTTAATTACAGATCAAAATGGCTTGAAACGCGATGTTTTGTTCATCTATCTTCCTAAAAGCGATGTGAAAAATAACGGCTTTTCAAGTGCAGTAGTAAATTTTTTGTTTTAAATAGAGTTGTCTATCGGGGTTACTGATAATTGTCAAATGAAACTTTTCTAAACACATGTGGAAAAATCCGTTTTCATTAGTTTCTACTCTTCCCCCTCCCGCTATCCTGAGCCTGCTCTCCTTCCCAGTTTAATAATAATTATTATTATTATTGTTATTGTTATTATTATTATTATTGAAATACTCAGCCTTGGGAGCCCTAGAGACTGAGAGGGGTTCCCAGTTGGCAGAGCACTGGGCGAGGCTGGTTTCTGGAGGAAACCTGTGAAGACTGGGGACGGACAGAAGGGAAAGTTGGGGGAGTGTTTCTGGAAGCCTGGGGGAGTTGCCGAGCTCGGGTGGGCTCCGGGTGCACAGGTTCTGGCGCTCACTTCCTGAACGCAGGTGGGAAGTGAAGGTCGCCATGCCTGCCGGCCTCTGCTCGACGGGCGCTCCACCCTGGGGCTCGGCCTCCTGCGTGGGGACGCGCTGGCCATTTCCGTGTCCCCGGACCGTTCAGGTCGGAGGGGCTGAGTGCGGGGCCTGCGGGCCGGCTGTCCCCGAGCCCCCACCTCCTCGCCGCCCCAGCCCTGGGGCCCTGAGGGCAAAGGCGAGACGTTAGCAGGTCCGCTGAGTCTTCCCAGACGGTGGCCCAGTCCGGAGACCCAAGCCTGAGAGTGCCATCGGGGGGGCACTTTGAGTCTGTCCCCAGGGGTGCGGCGCAGGGAAGGGGACGCGCTGGCCCGAACGTGCCCGAGTGCGAAGGCAGCAGGGGTCAGCGAGGACGGGCCTGGTGCGCGGGTGGGTCGCATTGTTTGGGAACGCGCCGAGGTCTCCGCAGCCGGCCTGTGGGCGGGGGCAGGGCTGCAGGCGGCCGGCGGCTTGGCGAAGTTTCGGCCGCGGGCCCTGCGTCGCCGCACTCGGAGTGAAGGGCTTGGGGAGCCCCAGGCGCCTGGCCCGCGCACGGGGAACTCCAGAGGCCCACGAAGGCCGGGGCAGCCGCCCGTGCCCGGCCGCGTCACGACCACCTCCCGCGGCCGGTCCCCGCCCAGGGACTACGGTCCTGCCGGGCGTGCCGGGCGGTGCGGAGCCGGCGCTGGGCGGGCGCGGGCGGCAGGGGAGACGAGGGTGCCAGGCGGCAGGTCGGGGCCCAGTCCACGCGTCGGGGCCCCGCGCGCCAGCTTCGCTTTTGAACCTGCAAAAGGAGGCCGTGGTCAGCTTGACAGACATCCAGGGGTGAAACGCAAACTTCCCAGCTGGACTCCAGTAACATTGCCAGGGAGACGCCCCCCTTCGCTCCTACCTTGGCAGAAGTGGGAACTGTAGAGGTGACTCTTCCCCAGGTGCAGCCTGGACGGAGGCATGGGGAACCCCCACATGACTCCATTGAATTCGATTTCTTTCTAGTGAGTACAAAAATAAAAGGGGGGGGGATCAAACCATAAGTTGAATATTTGTTTGATGAAGTGCTCCATAGGCACCCAAGTTTGTTTTTTTAGTAAAACCTACATATAAACAGCCAGCCATTTATTCCCAAATGTAATTGTCCTAGACTAGCCACGTTCCATGTACGTAATTCATTAATGGAATTCGTGCCTTCTCCCTCCTTTGGAAAGAGAAATTTTAGCTTTTAAACAGCTGGGTCCCGGGGCGGGGGAGGGAGAGGGGCTAGTTTACCTGCCCCCAGAGAAAGGGGCAGGGGTGCCTGGCCAGTTCCTGTCTGTGGGGATGTTAAACAGTATACAATCACCATTTAGCAGATACAGAGAGGTTCCGGGTGTTTTTTTGTTTTTTTCCTTTTTACCTTTCAGAAAGTAAGTCTGTTGGTTATAGCTGCTGCCCCCACAGTTGTTGGCTGGTGGAAGTGCGCTGGTAATATGCCCCTTAGTTGGGGGGTGTTGTGTGTGTTGGGGGGCTGCACGTGCACGTGTGCGCGTGCACATGGGAACAAAACTTAAATTTAAATAACTGGAGCTGGTTGGGACGATACCAGAATTTTATCTGTAGAACTCACTTAGTTGCCAGTTTTAGAAATGTCTGTGGAAATATGCATGCCACCCTCTTTTTTCTCTCTCTCTCTCTCTCTCTCTGAGAGGAGTTATATACTAGCTCTTGGCTTCCTAGTTACCTGTGTGAGCCAGTATCACTTACCTGGAGAACCTAAGTCTGGTCTTTTTTAATTCAGGAAGCTTCCTCTAGGTGAATCCCCTTCCCCTGCAAGCTGGGAGAAGAGCATCGTTTGGGAAAGGGCTGTCCAGGGGCAGGCAGAACCAAGTGTGAATCTCTAGGTGACCCGTTGAGTCCTGAGTAAACATCAGAAGCACTGAACACACCTGAGGTATGTCTGGGGATGTGTGCGTTCCCAACACGAGACGTGTTTACGAAGGACAAAAAGAATGGTAACTGTGGTCCACGTTTCATTGCTGAATCTACAAAATAACAGGAAGGACACTGAGAGGAAAGCAAAAACATCTTTTAAATGCAAAAACAAAAGGACAGGGCTGTTCTGATGGAGAGCTTCCTGCGAGAGCACACATTGGTTCTGTCCTCCAGGACTGCCTCTCGGCAGAAGGCAAGCCACTTAGCAGGCTGAAACGCTGCACACCGAAATAGAATAGATATTCATTTTCAAAGCGCTCACCTTGTGCCACTGCTAAAATAAAAGGTGCCAAAACCTGCCACTGTCACTCTACCCAAGTTCACACGAGGCTACTTTGAAGTGGGAGTGGGGGCAAGGGAGGTGTGTTACACTCTGACCCTGTTAGAGTCTCCAATGGAAGGTCTATTTTTCATTCACATTTCCAAGGTTGAAAACCCTCCAGGAGACTTAAAAAATAAATTAAGTGGTCTCATCAGAAAGTATAGTAGTACTCAGAAACTAACAAAATGAAATGTCTCACTAGCTTGGTCTTGCGAATCTGTAGCTAACAATAGGGAAAAGCCCATCCGTGAACAAAATAATATCTGCAAACTATTTTTTTAATGAACATTTTTGGGGAGAAAGCTTTCAAAGTTGCTCAGGCAATCCTACTGGTTATACTTCGTACTCCTCGATTTCTTTCAAACGGGGCTTTAAAAATGTTTCAAACCCGGGAAATATCTTTAACTCTCTCCCAAGAACTATTTAATAGTTGTCCTGGATGTTTGAACAAGAGAGGGGCGCTAAGCAAGCAGCCTTGAGTCTAGTGAGGTCTGGAGGCGTGGAAGGGGTGGGTTAGCCAAGGCACCGGGCAGCCGGCTCCTAAAATGGGCTTTCTGCATTTCAGTGAGGAGAGGCCAGAGGAGGTCAGCACCATTTACCTGGGTACCTGATCCCACAGGCTTTCCCCTATTTATCACAGAGGCAGGAGTGGAAGTGAGGGCAGAGACACCAAAAGATGGGTCAGTTACCAGTCCCCTTTGTTTCTGGGCCTTGAGCCGAGGCTTCGAGGAGGGAAATAAAAGCCCCCGGGGATTGAAGCCTTCACCTCCATTTCCATCACCCTCATACCCCACCCACCCCGATCAGAAACCTTGTGCTGCCTGATTTGGAGCAAAATGGTAACTTGAGGACTCCCTGTGTGTGTTACGTAACATACAGAGCCTTCTGCGGGGAGGTGCTCAAACTTGATTTCAACCATGTGCAGGCAGTAAGGGCCAGAACGGAGGAATGAAGGCAAATTAAATAGAAAAAAAATGACGGGCAACTGTGTATGCATATATGACGATGCATGTAAGCTTACGTGCATGAAAACAATGTCATCATTTGCCCCTCCTTTGTGCCAGATCATCCTCCTTTAAACACCTTCTCTAGGGCTGGACTTTGGCTTCAGAGTCATACCTAAATTGGGACTTGGGGGGGGGGGCAATCTAGCCCCCACACAGTGGGACCTGGTTGTCCTGTACCCTGTAGGAGCCAAATGAGTTCAGGGCTGTGTTATCCTCACCCTGCTCTTTCTGTCAGAATCCTCAAATCCTTACTGTGAGAGAGCAGGTTACCCCCTACCCATGCACCCCGCTGTGCCCACCCCAGGCATCCCCGCCCTTGGCCAGAGAGCTCCTCATTCACCAGCAGTAGGAGTCCGCCACTGCAGCAGCCCAAGGTCACATTCAGAAAGCCTTTTCTTCCAAGAGAAGCTGCCCCAAAGGCGAAGGCAGTGCACACCGTGTTCGTTTGCCCCAAGCACGAAGAGGAGATGGTAACCAGGGGACAAGCATTTCGCAGGAGGGGATCTGGAGCAGGGCAGTTGGTTAGGGCAGATGCCCTGCCTCAGCCCCTCTCCGCAACGGGGAGTGGGAGAAGAACGGGGAGGGGGTCGGAGAGACCCAAGCGGGGAGCTGCTGAAGGCGTGCAGGCTGACAACACTATAACAAAGGATTCACGCAAAAGTAGAGCCAAAGACCTCCGGAGGATCACACCTTAGAGGCCTGTCCCCAGCGCCCGGGGACAAGGCCCATTGCTTGTTCCCCGGGGCTCTGCACACCTGCCCTGGCTGTCCCTGGTGCCCGGCTCGCCGGCCCACCTCACAGCCTCAGCCCCTAGTCTCCTGCAGGCCACCACGAGCATAGGTGCATGGCTGCGCCTGAGTCCCCAAGGCCTTGTCGGTGGCTGTTCCCCAGTCAGCCACCCGCTGAGCAGTGGTCTCATTGGGGAGCGTACTAGCCCCTCAGCTGGCCTGGGAAGGTGGCCGGCTGCCATCCGGCCTGGAGGTGCAGGCCCAGAAGCAGGCCTCCCTGCAGGCAGAGGAAGCACGCTGGGAAGGCGGGGAGCGCCTGGGCTTGGCGGGGGCCTGCCACCAGGGTTTCCGCAGGGAAAGCAAGCAGGACCCTGTGGAAAGGATGCTCCCAAGATGTGCTGTTGGGGCGCTCGCACGGCTAGATGGACATTTCATCCGGCACCCTCACTGAAGCGCTTGGAGGATCTCGGTTCCTCCGGCCCCTAACCAGCATGCGCGAGCCGGCGGGCCTCCAGCGGGGGTAGCAACTGGTACCGGGCACCCGGGGGTGGGAGGAGTGGGGACCTAGGCCTGCGTGGGACTGTGTGGGTGCTGAGGGGGACACACCGTAATGACCCACGACTTCGTCCTAGTGCCCCCCTGGGTTCCCCCAAGGTTCTCGTGTAGCTCCCACCCACCTGCCTCTCAGAGCTGGCCGAGTAGGCAGGAGAAGCATTCCTCTGGGACCTTGGGGCGCAGGGGTGGGCCTCAGTTCAGACCTTCAGGAGGTGAGACGTTCCGGGTCCGCGAGGTCAGGACCAGGAGTGGGTGGGGAAACTCCTCAGGCAGAGGTGACCCTCCACGGGTGACAAACTGGGCGACGTGGACGAAACTTCGGGAGAGGTGTAGAAGCGCATGTAAAATCCAGTCAGTGACTAACCTCTCTACTTCACAGTGTCCCTCTTCTTTAATTCAACCCAGGGGAAGGCCCTCAGAGCTGCGGTGGACCTTGCTTGGCATCCAGCTGCCTGCGCCCGCTCTGCCAGGCCTTATAGCCCCCCGAGTCGCCCAGAGCAGACAGTCTGCCGAAGCTGGCTCCAGCCCTCGGGCCAGGCCTGCAGATCCCTCCCCGGCTCCCCCCACCCCTGCTGGCCTGGGCTGGGGCTGCGACCTCACAAATGGACCCTTCGGTGGGGCCTGCTCAGAAATTCCAGCCAGTCAGCCCAGCATGGCAGAGGGCTGGAGGCCTTGAGTGACACAAGCGCCTACCCCTGGCTACATACAAGTGCAAATGAGATGCGTTTTGGCTGATCAGTCCACTGTATTTTATGCAACTTAATGTGTCTATGTCTTGTCAACTCTTCTAGTCAGGAAGAATAGCAGAAAATTTTAAAAGGAGTTTTTTGTGTATGTGATTTCCAACTGCAATTGCATCCTGGGAGATGGGGTGAGAGTGGGGACAAGATGGCTTGCTGACGCGAACAACAGTTTATAAACCCTCCTAAAATGCGACCTTAAGCCACAAAGAAGAAGCGAGAGAGAGGTGGGGGTGGGCTATGGCTGCTCACATGAGACCTTGATGGAAATAGGTGGATTCTGGCTGGGAAAAGTTAAAGCCATAGCATTTCTTTCTCAGAAACAAAATTCATTTATATTTACTTGGATGCAGAGAACAGATTAAACTCCTCCCAGATTACTTGACATCTTGAACAATGGGGGGGGGGGGGGCTGTCCCAGGAAGCTCACCAGGAGGAAAGAGGTTTTCTGACACCATGGAGGCCCCATCTAAGCTAGGGTGCTGGGTGCTCTCTCTTTATATGTCAATTCCCAAACCAACTGTAAGTGTAGGAAACTGGCCTCCAACTCTCACCAGATCTCACCACCAGGTTTCTTCAGAAAGTGCTCTCAGACCTAGGTGATGTGGGCCTCAATTAGGTAAGGCAGGGAGGAGGTGAGTGGTGGCAGATGTGAGGGACCAAACCCAAGGCCACCTCCGGAGGTGCACATAACACTTTGGGCGAGCTCTGGTCTTTTAGCTCAGAGCCTGAGAACTGCCCCAGGACAGCAAGAGAGGACCACAGGGCCAGCTCTCCGACCCTCCACCTCGGCCCCTCCCCAGAGGGATGTGCTGTCCCAGGCTTGTGTGAAGCTAACCCGAGGAAAGGCAAAGGCAGCTTTTTTCCAGCCCTGTCCCCAAGCGCCTCTCTCCCTGGCCCGGCTTAGTGGTAGGCAGGGCCCAAACCACTGGGAGTTACCTGAGCTGTATGCTAGCCTCTTGCACCCTCTTTCATGGGGCTCTCAGAGGTGGCAGGGAATTTGTTCTTAGGGTGCCCCTGGATTCTACCGGACAGAAGAGAATTTGCTGTTGACATATGAAGCTGTCCGGTTCAGATCTGCCCCTGGGGCCCGCTGCTCACTCCAAAAGGCTGTAGTAGCTTTGCAGTCAGGACTCGGGGGTTTTATGTGGGTTGCTAACAGGCAACGAGCTTGTACCTAGGGAGCCACGGAAGGGAGAATACCCCAAGCCCATTTCACTGAGGTAAGGTTTTCCAAGTAAGGACACCCTGTTACTTGTGCCATCCCTGTTGCCTGTGCAGGATTCATTCTCTGCTGTACTCCTTGGCTGAGGTGTGAAATGCCCTCAATGCAGAGCAATTAACTCGAACAAAATAGAATGGGGAGGGGGGGTCTCATGTGCTTCACATCAAGCGAAGGGGCCACCCAGTACTCTGAAACTACCCAAACTCTTATGCTTCTTAGCAGAGAAGTTTGCTTGTCGCAGCAGCTCAGGTTTCTGCCATGCTGCCTGGGCACTTCCATACCAGTCTAGGAAATACATCAGAACCAGATGTGTGTGCTGCTGCTGCTGCTGCTGCGGGCTTCCACCCAGGAGTCCAGGTGCTGGGGACATGTCCCCCACAAGACAGACCTGAAATTCATTGCCCCAACTCATTCAGTATCCCGGCAGGCCAGTAGGAAGGGCTGAACTATGGGGCACTAAGCCGAGGTGACCCACACCGAGATGAACCGGTGGGTCCTGCAACTGCCCAGCTCCTTAGCCTGCCTGCTTCATGGTGGCTGACCACAGCCCTGCAAGCTGCCCTCTCTCCTCTTCTTGCTGGGGACTCCCGACAGCGATTCCCTCCCTGCCTCCCTCCCTCGCCTCCTCCTCCCATTCCAGAAGTGAGCATGGATTTCCTTTTGGGATGAGAAGGATTGTCAATAAAGAGGTAGGGCGTGGTGGCGAAGCATCTTCACTAATAAATAAATCCGGCCCCAGTAACCTTTCCACCAACAGACTACATTCACTAACAATTTTATTGCACAGAGTCCCTCAGCCAAAGGCCAAAACCATTTCGACCCATGAGAAAAAAGAAACTTTAAAGCACAGACCAAGTTCCTACTTCTCCTCTGCTCCCTGAGGTGACCCTCTCTCACTTCCTCACCTCCCAGCTATCCCAATATCCATCCCCTTTAGAAGAGTTAAGATACCGCCTTAAAATCTTCCAGTTGTCAGCATTACCCGAGTACTTAGAGGGAGAAGGAACCCCCCACCCCAAGTCTGTATCCAAACCAAATACATTCTAACCACCATCATCAATTACACTGTGTGTCCTTGACACGCCCGCAATGCAGACCCCGTTAGTTACCAAAAGTAGCAATAAACTTTACTGAAAGAAATAAACTCAACACTGACCATGGGCTACCTCCTGGACAACTCTTTGAGAATATCATCCTATCTTCTTACCTCCTTTATTGGGGTGGAGTGCTGTAAAACTCTTGGGTAGCAGAACTTTAAAACAGCTTGATTTCCTTAAGCAATGTTGGAGTCCTCGACTCCAATCATTAGTAATACAGTCATTAATAGTCATCATTGGTATTTAATGGCGTGTTCTGATTGTGACTTTATTCATGACCCGATTTAGTTTCGGGGGAAGTACAGGTGGTTCAGAATCAGTAAGGGAAGCCATTTATTTGCAGGCAACTTTTTCAAGCAGACGGGGAAGTACTTTTGTTATATTTGCAGACATGTGTCTCACACATTTTTTCCCCTGCTTTTTGTAAACTATCTAAGAATAAACATTACAAATCTGGGTTTTAATTTATCCAGATGGGATCATCAAGTACCTAGGATTTTTTTTTTATATGCTATAGAATTGAGGACACATGGCTGCTGTTCACACGGAAAGCCGAAAAGAAAGTCCATGCGATGCAGCAAGAATTGAACCGCTAGCGGAATGGAGTATCTGAGCAAGTTCACTTTATTCCTTCGCAGGAAGAGGGTCAGCGGCGGCGAGAGCAAGTTGCCCTGGGTCTTTGAAGAGGGACACGGCGAGGCCGGCCAGACCTTCCCCCCAGCGGCCGCCCGGTTTTCCGAGAGGTGCGACCTCTCTGCCCTGATCCCCCCACCCCAACGCGGACACTCTTCTGGGCTGGGGGAGTGCCTCTCACTCTGGCTCCGCTTTTCTGAACCTCCCGGAGAACTCCGTCTGCCAGGGTGCCGTGCGCCTGCTGCCTCCGCCCTCCCTCTCCTCGGCCCCTGCTCCTCCTGTCCGCTCCCCGCGCCCTGGACTCACCCGGCGCGGTCCTTCCACTCCACACACAGACAGGAAACGGGCCGGGGTCGGGGCCCCGTTTGCAACCACCTTTGATCAGTACCGTCAGAGCCAGGAGCGCACACTTGAGGCTCTGAGCTCCCGAGCCCGCTTCCTGCAGAAAACCGGGGACAGGGGAAGGGCGGTAGGGGCAAGAAGTCCGCCGGCCACCCGCGCCTTCAGCTTTCTTACGGAAATGACGGCCACGGCCGCTCGACCCCGGCCCCGCCAGCGCCCGGCTCTCTCCCGGGCCCGGCGGGCATCGCGGCGCCCGCTCTGCGCTGGGAGCGCGGCGCGCGGGGCCGGGGCCCGTGGGCTCCCCTCCGCCCGCCCGCCCGGCCGGCCGCGCTCGGTATTAAATATTCATAGAGACCGCTACTTTCTTAAAGGAGAACCTACCGCGCGGGAAAGTTCACAGCCAAGGGGACGCACAAAGGAAGGCCTCCGCTCCTGCGTGGTCCCGAGCCTGGGGAGACGCAGCCCCGCTCCGCTCAGTACCTGCTCGGACGGACGTTTTAAGGGGAGGACTAGAGGAAGGGACACCTCGGCGCTGTCGCTTTTCTCGGAGGGTGTGGAAGGAGCGACGGACTTGGCGGAGGAGCGAAAGCTCGCCCCCCCCCCCCATCCCTAAGTACTCGTTTGCAAACTCTATAGCTCGCGCATCTTACCCCTTAGGGTCTCCAGGGGCGTTTTTGATTTTTAAAAGGGGGCTGATACCCCTGAGGCTCCACCAGCCCTGGGAGCAGCGAGAAAGTTGGCCCCGTGTGGTTGGAACCCACGCGCGCTCTCAGTGTAGTAACGACAGTTTCGTTTGAACGGTTCAAACCACCACCGCACCCTCACCTGTCCCCTTCGCTTAAAGTGAGCCCCGTTTGTGGTGGCGAGTCAGCGCGGGCAAGGGGACTGCAATGAGCGCGTTATCGAGGCTCCCGTCTGCGCCCCAGTTCTCGCCCCGGCGCGTCCCCGAGCCCTTCACTCCCTCGCCCGGAGGCCCCGCGGTCACGGGCAGCCGGAGTCGGCTTCCCCCGCCGCCGCCGCCGCCCAGCTCCTCCCCGGGGAGCGCGGCCAGGGCCCCCGGCGCGAGCAGGAGTGGGAAGAGGGAGGCCCAAGGCGAGAGTTCTGGGCTGAGGCCCCGCCAGAAAGCGCGTCCCCGCCGGGGCCGGGCCGACCCATGACGGCGCCACGCGTGGTGTCAGGGTGACGCCGCGCCCTCGCAGTCACCAGCACTCACACTCACACCGCGTTCCTTTTTGTTCCGGGCCAGGCGCACTTTCACAAGTGGTTAGAAAGTCTTGGGCGCCATCTAACGGGAGCAGCACCGAGGCGACGCCGGGTGGAGCTTAGGGATGGCGGGAGCGGGGGAGGGGGCACAGCGCGAAGGGCCCTCTCCCCCACCCTCCTCGCGCTCCGCGGCTTGACACCCCCCACGCCCAAACACACGCACACGCACGCGCACACAAACTCAGGCGTCCCCCGAAGCCTATTTGGTCAGGGGCGGGGGAGCAGCGCTCGCTTGCCAGCCTGGGATCGATGGTCCCCTGAGTCCGTGCCCTCTCTTCCCTTCCGCGTTCCCCAGGCCACCGAAGAGGAAGGATGGCCTTGCACCTGCCTTAATAGGGTCCTGGTGTCGTTCAAGCTTTGTCCTGTTCCTTTTGCCCTGTGATGTGAAGTCCTAAGTAGCGCCCGATGGTCGCACTTCTCTTCCTAAAGGAACACCCACCTAATTAAGAAGTCTGCAGTCAAAGAAACTTCCAGAGAGATGGGGAACGGAGATGAAAGAGGATAACGGTGACGAAACAAAGAAGAAGGGCCCAACTGAGAGATTTGGTCCTGCAGTGGCCTCAGGAGAGCCTAAGTGTGTCATGAGAGGGAAGGGTTGGGTTCTGAGAAGGTAGCTGTCCTGGAGCTGCTATTGGGAACTGCTATTTCCAGGAGCCTGACAAGTGCTGATGCCCAGGAGGGGCGTCTGGAGGGCAAAGGAAGCCTGAGGCAGGAAGGTATACAAGAAAGGGACCCACCTACCCAGAAAGCAGACTGGAGCTTGAGGAGGCCTCACCTGAGAGGGTTGCAGGCCACTCACTATGAGGGCCAGTGGTCATGGGAGATACAAATTTGGGCCATACATTCTTGTCAGCTCAGGACCAGTGTGCAGTCTAGGAAGGTAGCAGAAAGGCTGGTGCCTCTGACCAGCTGTGAAATAAGGATGAAAAGGGAGAAGAGATGCCAAACCACCCTCTCCTCTCATCCCAACAGTTGCCATCTGCCTTGCTGTTTAACAGTGTGATTGGTGACCTATATCTATGCCTCTAAGCAAAGGGCCAAAGGCAGAGAAGGTCTGTGGACAGCCTTAAACACCTGGTGGTGCCACCAGAGGTGGCTGGCCTGGGCTCTAGATTCCAGGAAAAAGCAGTGGATCTCACCAGTCTAGGCCCAGAGCTGTTGAAGGACTGAGAGCCTCTGCCCTGCCTGCTCAGTTCATAAAACGGAGATGAGAATACCTATTCCTCCCTCAAGTATGTTATGAGGGTAGAAGATGGAGTCAGCTATACACATTATTTTATTGCAGTAAAATACACATAAGCCTACTATCTTAACCACGTTTCAGTGTATAGTTCAGTGGCATTAAGTACATTCGCATTGTTGTGTGACCATCACCAGCACCATCCACAGAACTTCTTCTTCTCAAACTGAAACTGTATCATTAGATACTAGCTCTCCACTCCCTCTGCCCCCAAATCTTTAGTAACCACCACTCTGTTTCCTGTATCTATGAATTTGACTACTATAGGGACTTCATATAAGTGGGATCATACAGTGTTTGTCCTTTTACGTCTGGCTTATTTCACTTAGCATAATGTCCTCAAATTTCATCCATGTTGAAGCAGGTGTCAGAATTTCCTTCCTTCTCAGTAATACTCCATTGTACGCATACACCACATTTTGTTTACTCATTCATCCATTGATGAACACTTGGGTTGTATCCACTTTTTGGCTGCTGTGAATAATGCTGCTATGAATATGGGGGTACAAACGTCTCTCTGAGATCCTACTTTCAATACCCAGAGTTGGATTCTTGGATCATATGGTAAATCTACTTTTAATTTTTCGAGGAACTTTCTACCATTTTTCACAGCAGCTGCACTAGTTTACATTCCCATCAGCAGTGCACACATGTTCCCATTTCTCCACATCCTCACCAACACTTGCCATTTTTGGTTTTGTTTGCTTAAATAATAGTGTAACGAGTGTGGAGTGACATCCAATTGTGGTTTTGAAACAGCTTCTAAGTGTAAATATACAAACATAAATAATACTAATAAGGCAAATTAGCCACAGGTTCACAGAGTGGAAATATCCTGATAACTGTTTCAAATCTCTGATCTTTAATTTTTGAGTCCTGTTCTAGAAAAAAAAAAGAAAAAGAGAAATAGCCAAGATAAAGGGGCACACAGAACTAATACTGTTTGATGATCGTGTTTTGGCCTCTGTCTAATCCCATGCTAGAAAATTGAGGGGCTATAGTATTAGTGAACTCTATTTCTTTCTTTGTTTCCAAAAGGAGACCAGAGAGTCACCCTCTTTTAAGTAGAGGAGAGAGGAGGGAAAATCATGTTTGCCTTCTTTCTGCATTCTTTGATTTATTCCAATTGAAAGAGAAGCTAGTGTCCCAGACATCTGCCATGTGGACTGGTAGAAATCTTTGAGTCCTTTTTCCTAGAAAGGGGCTGAGAAACAGCAAGTGTGCAAGCAGGAGGGCTGCCATCCTACACCCAGAATTCCCTGGCCGGGAGCCATCTCATGTGCACAGTGTCCCTCCACTTGCTTCCATGGCCCTACCTGCTGGTAACCTCAGACCAGCCTTATTTTGTAGTTATGCGTACAGTATTTACAAAGTGCTCTATTTCCCTTTCTTTCTCTATTTTATATTCCAGCTTGGGCAAACAGGTTAGAGTTTTTCCCCCCACATGTTAAGTGAAAGTGGGCACAAGGTAATAAATGGAAAGGACTGTGGTGACAAGGTCGTGGCCGAGGCTCCTAGGCTGAGCTTTCTTCCTTGGCCCACAGAACCACACTGTTTCTTTCATGTGACAGGAGGGTTGGCACAGGACAGAGATGGGAGAGGCCAGAGCAGCAGGCCTTGGCAGAGGCCTTGACCTCCCTTCTGCCAGCAGGCCAACTTTGCCACTTGCTGAACCACTGAAGGTCAGTGATGTTTAGCTCCTCGGGGTTCAGGGGCAAGAAGGAAGGGGGACTGGGAACCCTCTTCGGGAGGGGTTTTGTGGAGGCAGGTCTTAGTACCTCGGCTCCTGTGTTTGGCTGGCCCTGCCCTTTAACTGCTGCGTCTGCTCCCCGGAGAGAGGGACTTACTGCACGTCACGAGCTCTATAACTGAAGACAGAAGAAAATCACTACTGTGACACACGCGTGCACACACACAATCACTTCCTCTTCTCTTGTTAAAGCCACTTCCATGTGAAAGAGAAGATGCAGAAGGATTACGTTCTGAGGTTTGCTGGGGTGGGAGACCTCTCAGTATTCTGAAAGGGCTTTGTAGTGTTTGGGTCCAAGCCATTTGTTTCTAGAGGGAACCACATTGGGTAGGAGCTCACTTTTTCCATTTGCAATGGCTTATTAAGTACAAGCATCCCTCTTCTCTCTGCTTATTGAGTGATTAGCTGTCCCTCCAACTGACCCTGCCAGGGGAGGTAGCCAAAGTCTATCCTTAACACACAGTTAACCTGTAAAATGTCCTTCCCGTAAATCCAGAGACCTCATGCTTAATTTTGGTGTCTTCTTTTTACAGTCTGCAATGAGAATCTCTACTGGTGAGACAGTGAGCACTAATGCCACCCATCCACTCACAGTGGAATCTAGCTATATCAGAGACAAGCAGTGCTGTGCCCTCTGCGGGTGGCTCGGCTGGGAGGCTATGACCTTGTGGCTCAACTGCTGTCACTGAATCTTTTCTAAGTTATACAACGACCCCACTGACAAAAACATTGTCCTTCCTGGTCTCATGGGACAAGACAAGGACTAAAGAAAAAGGCTCTTTCGTGCACCTGGATGCAAGCAGCTGAAAAATCTGGAACCTTGTAAGCACTAAAGATTAACCAGCTGATTAGTAGGTGTTTGCCTGGCTGAACTGGCTGGTTTTTATCGGGTAGTCAGGTTAGCGTAAGGGCAGGCTGGCTGTGCTTGCAGACCCATCCTTCTTCAGCCAGATGTGGAAACAAAACCATGCAGTTTACCCAAATTTCAGAGAATGAATTCAGTTGTGGTGTGTTCTGGAAATGAGGATGATTTCTAACTAAGTGGATTTGTTCTCTTTTCTCACAGTGATGTAGGGAAAGCCAAAGGTACATCATTGGTATTGTTATATAAATGTTGTCTACCTGCATATACCATGAGATAGACTGTAATGAAATAATTAAACTATTTTCAGCCTCCTCCCTCTCAATGGAAGCTCGGTGCTTTTGTGCATTATGCCTTTGTGATAAGGCTGCACTCTTACTAGTCAGTCAGGGTTTGTATGTGCGTGTTATGCTGTGTGAATCTGGTATTATTTTTCATTTGATAGAATACAGGATGGAGAGAGATCCTGTGTATAGGACTTAGCATCTCGTCTAAGGGTTGAGAACATTCAATATGCCAGTCACCCCATCTTCTGATAACAAATAGACTCTCAGATCGCAGTGCTGAGGGAAGGTTCCGGGTGCCAGGTGTTACATTTGTACTTGTTGCTGATGCCATTGATTTCCACCCTGAAGTGTTCATATACGTCCACTCTTGTTCTTTAGGTGGTGCCTTCAAATCTATCCTGATCTGTTGGCCTTTCTGTATCAAAGAATGTGCCAGAGCCCAGAAGAGAAAGAAAAGCTCTCCACTCTGCAAAGATATACTTGAGCTCTGTTTGATCTCAAGATTCACTGATTGGTGTCCCAAGGTTTGTGTGCATGTGTATTACACCATGCACAAACACACATGCACACACAACACAACACACACATATGTGTCTGAAGTCACATTGGGTCCCTGACCACAGCTCTGCCTCCTCTGAATGTCCAGGGGATCAAGTCCTAGATGGGGGACAAGAGTTGGCATCAGGTAAGATGGCGGCCAACTCCACGAGTCTTCTGAGTGTGGTTACTTCAGGTGAGAGCAGTTGGCAAAGGCAAGAAAGGTGACTTTCTGTGTTTCTTGTACTTAATTTGCAATTTGTTTTCTCCTTATTTTCTTTTAAGTCTTTCTGGGGGGAAAAAAAATTACCCGTCTCAGCTAGACTAAGAGAAATCCCCAGAAGCAAGATTTTTTTGCATTTGGGCCAGAACATGTAAACATAGCTGCTTATTTGGCCAGCAGAACAGGACAGCAATCACGATGTGAGAGGGGCCCGTGGGGGAGGGCCCTGGATCCCCCTCCTCACTGTGTATCCTTCTCCTGTCACTGTGGCCTCTGCACTTTGTTTTCAGAGAACAAACCCTGTCCCAGGGCTGTCCTTGTTAACTCCATACTTACTGAGGGGTTGCAGGCGCGTGTCCAGGTTACAGAGAGCAAGTCACAGGACGAGCACAGTGGGTGTTCTTGGAGGAAACATTTACCACATCATTTCTGGGGGAGAAGTTAAGGAATGTAACTGATAGATAATTTCAAACTATACATTTGTCTTAAAACCAGCATGGATCTATTACACAATAGCATACAAAACCATCATATAATTTAAAAAAAAAACCAAGACTTCACATGCTTCTTGTGACTGGAGATGGGGGATTTGGAACAACACCTGCCCCTTCTCATCCAAGCACATGCAGTTGCTTCTGACCATGATATTTTGGTGGAAAAATTTCAGAATACTACCTTAGAGCTTATTCCCCATTCTTTATGTGGTTCAGCTTGAAGTTTGGGGACGTTATATTTTCAGATACATCCTTTCCCTACCCCCACCACATAGACAGATTTAGGGCCACCTGTTCACTCCACAGCCAGGAGGCTGGAGAAGCTTCCTACTGCCAGATTCTCTCCTTCATCCTGCCTAGGCTGCAACAATGCCCTCTCCAGCATTTGAGGAGGAGAAAGCTCCCCCTCGGCTCCACTTCCACTCTGTATTTGGACAGAGCAGTCTGCACAATGATTAATTCAGTGGGACTAGCTGGAGAGAGGCCTGTTGTTCTAAAGGTGGAAAGGTGAGAGGCCCCCAACACCTTCCCATTGCCTGTCTGCTTCTAGGCACGCTCTGTGCCTGACCACGATTCCCACCGAGATACAGGGCCACGTTTGTATTCATTGCTGCTGTCGTTGATTTCCTCCCTGTAAGGGTTCGTATGCACCCACTCTTGTTTCTTCAGGCCGTGCCTTCAAATCCATTCTGATTTGTTGGCCTCTCTCTACCAAGCAAACCTCTTCACTCTGCTTTCTTTTTTTTTCTTCTCCCAAAGGAAAAGGTGTGTTTAGCTAGTCCTTTGCAAGCTCTGCAGACATCACTGTGCTCCAGAGTTATGTCTATGGGCATGGTACCCATCTGTTCTTTGGCCAAGGGCTTGGGGCAAGGTTTATTATGTGTTATGGGCAGGGCTAGTTTGGGTGCTGTTTTGCTGGATAAACCAATACGAGGCTGCCCTGCTCTGAGCAGAGATTGTGGGATTAGACTCAGTGTATCAATTCTATTCTCTAAAAGTCAGCAAGGCAAAGACCGTATATCAAAAACAACTTATTATATTAGTAGAATGAAATTATTGTTTCTGATAGGACTTAGACTCTTAGAGGATAAAACACATCTAGTTTATTTCACATAGAATTCTCCTTTTTTCTGATGTCTTTTTTCATATGCAATTGTTACATGGTTCACTGTTTCTTCCGTCTCTATATACTATTATATATGTATTATATATATATATATATATACACACACACACACACACACACACACACACACACACATATGTATACACACACACACATATGTATACACACACACACACACACATCAGAGTGCAATCTGTACAAAATATATTTTATAAAATATTTAATATGTATAATACAATATATTTTTTCAAACTGGCTCTTCAAATAGTTGCCTTAATTTTATTCTGATATAGCCTTATGTGTCCATCCAAAACAATAAATTTACCCAAATTCTGTGAAATAGTCTTGATTCAAATTTTCATGGTGATTTGTGGGTGGGTTCCTCATGGCTCCCGGGGATCAATGTGCACCCCTGATGTGTGCGCTAGTGTTTTGTGGACATGCTCTACGGCGCCTCATACCTGGGATACCTGTCACTAGATTTTCATTGCTCCCTCCACTCCACTGCATCTCGAGGTTGCTCTTCTTTTCTTCCTCCTTTGAAAATGGAAGAAGAAGAAATAAAATCCACACTTACAAGGAAAATAATGAAGCAAGTTGATACCTTGATTATTGTCTAGTTGGTAGGTTTATTGACTCACTAAGAGATTATAAGAGCAGATAAAATCTGCTATTAGGGAATGGGTTGCTGTGAAATATACAGTGTTTCAGAGTGAAAGGCTGTTTGCTTGTTTGTTTTTCAAGTCTTATCTGAGTTTATAAATTTCAGATATTGGCTTGACTTAATAAGCACAACCTTTCTGGTTGCAAAGAAGACCTGGATATTTTTATTTACCCTTTTCTTTCCTTCAACCGCAGAGTGGACTTTGGAACTAAAATGGTGTTTGTCCTGACTTTTTAAGATCCCACGCATTGATGGTCTGAGAAATCCGGTGAATTTTACCATCTGCATCGAACATTGTGTGACTAAACCCCCGAAATCTGAGTTCAGAAGCAAATTCACATTCTAAGTTCTTTGAGAGTTGTGTATACCACCTCATGGGATTCTTTCTCCTCTTTTAAAATTTTAATTTAAGCTTCTTGCTCTAGGAACAAAACTGAGAAGAAATATCACGGAATAAAGTGAAAGTTTAGCTAAGTATATTTAGGATAAGAATTGAATACCAGAACAACAGGTAAAACCGATAGGTAGTAGTTAGAAAGAATATCGAATATCAGAAAATAATAGCCACCTAAATGTAATTCTGTACCCAGATAGGTCCTAGCGGGGACATTATCTCCAGATTCTGAGGCAAGGCCCTCACTGAGAGGAGGGGATGACTAGCTTGGCTTCTTTGTGGAAAGCAGGTCTTTCCTGTGGAGAATGGCAGGATTACCCCTAAATGGATTAAAGGAAAGTCCTGGAGAAAAAAAAGCCTGCATTTTTCTGACCTGCAGTCAGTGACAGACCCATCCCCAGCGGCCAGGGCCATTAGAAAGGCAGAGTCCCCTGGTGTGTAATGCACCAGCAATACAGACCCCCTCTCCCAGGCCTAGCACCGCCTTAACCTCAGGCTTTGTGAGGCAGTTTAAAACCTTGGATTAGCTCTGGGCCACAGAGCTGCACACTGACAGACCTTTTTATTTCCCCTTCAAATCGGGTATCAACGTACATTGGTCTGTCATTAGGCAGAGCTGGAATGGGTGGTCTTCCCTCAGCGACAGCTCTGTGCAACGTGCTATGTCACTTGAGAAAGACCTGGCAAAGGAGAGTCAGAAAGATTACACAGAAGCTCTGGATCCTGTCCAGCTCCCCATTCTCAGCCCAGCTCACTGCTCCTAGCACTTGGGAGACTCTAACAAACGCAATTCTCTGCTTCCAACACAGAAAGGGAAAACGTGCTTCCAGGACCGTCCCCAAAACACCATATATTTGATGCCAGAAAATCAGCATGTTGTCTTGTCATGTCACAAACGTTAAAGGACGAATATCATTAGGGTAGGAGTGCCCCTCACTAGTAGGAAGTCAGAATATACTTGGGTTTGCAGTGAGCTGTGTTCCTAGGGAGATCTTTTCTCAGAACTGCTAAGCTTGTCAGCAGCGTATGGACAAAACTAGGAAAAGGCTAAGGAGCAGGTACGTGGTGGAAAGGACATTTTCTGCACCTCTTGCTTCTCTGGGTGACTCCTCAGTGGTCAGTTGCAAATCACTGCAATGATGTAAAATTGCTCTGATTAGAATAGAGATCACGCTCATAAGTTACAGATGATACCAACTGGTGTGATTGGTAGAGGAAGGGATGGCAGGGAAGGGTGTGAGTACAAAGTGTGGTACATGAGTAAACTGAAAACTAGTTTGGAACAGGGGGGTATCCAAACCCATTTCTCTGAGGGTGATATCCAAAGAAATCCACTGGGAAAAAATTCAGGGTGATACGAGAGGATGGAAAACCAAAGGTAGAAAATGACTGTCAAAGACAGCATGAGAACTTGTGGCATTCAGTGCTCCTGAACTTGGAACTGCGTGTGGAGTCCCTACTGAATTTGAGTGGCAAGCAGAGGAGCCCCTCTCTCTGCCTGTTCTGATTGTCTAAGGCAACAGGGCTCATCTAGCCCCGCCAGGGAGCCACTCCGCTGCGCTCCAAGCATCCCACTAATGACTATGAGCCCACTGAATAAAAGCTTCTCTGTGAGCCTAAAACCAACTCATGAAGGATTGGGACACCCATTTGCTGAGAAAATCAGAACACACACCCGCTTCAACACCTCCAACAGCGTGGCTAATGGGGGTAATTACAGGGCGCACGAGTCTCTGCTGAATAGGGCAAAACCCTCTACCCCTATAAAAACCCACAAGGGTTTGGTGCCATGAGCTAACAACGAGCTCTTCTCTGACTCGGAGGGGCTACCAGGAGATGGCCACACGGTCTTGTACTGCGGCAGAAGGACCGAGCCCCATGCTGAGATGTGTTGAAAAGGGTGGCAGATATGAAGTTCCTCATTCTCTCTTTATGGAGGTACTTCCCTTCTAAGAGCCACAACTCCAGAAAGATAGGAAAGACCAAGGAACAATAAGGCTACTAACCCAGAAAAAGAGGTTGTTTAATCTACACCAAGAAAGCTGGGAACCATTGCAAACTGAGCAGTTCACGGCGTCTAATGATGCTTATTAAACACCTAGTGCATCTGGAGGGCAGCAGTGCAGATGCAAAGTGGAGAATGCACATCCCGCTGTTAAACAAAAACATGATTTTCCATCCTTAATTAGGGCAGAAAAGGGGTAAACTGGCATAAGCACGAAGCATAAGGGATTTAGGTTAACCTCCATATTACTGAAAAATGTCTGTCCATTGACCTTCACCGTAGAATATTCTCAAGCTGTCATCGGATCCAACCACTTTTTGTGATGCCACCGTGGATACACTGAAGAAACTTGGCTGGCTTTTCTTCCTGGGCTCAGGGTAGAATTGCATACCTAAGGCAAAGGAAGAATCACACAAGAGTGAAAAAGCCCTTGGAAACTTTCACCCAAGAGGACTTGAGGCATAGGCTGCAATCCCCAGAGTGGGGACATTTTAGATGTGGAATTGCTCTGTGTCTCGAGACGAGATTAGATAAAACGACGAGGTAGAATGGTTCTACCACATCCTGGCAGTGAAACTTTAAATTTCTGAAATTTAGGCAGAAAATGTCGTGTTATTTGTATCCTCTAGAGAGCCTGGAGGTGTGCTAGCACATCAGGGTGCCCAGTCAATGTGAAAAATTGGGTTGAAGCGCCCGATCTACCAGGCCTTTCCCAGCCCCACACGCCTCGCTGAGCAGGATGCAAACTGTGTTTGAGCACCCAGTCCTCCCCGCAGACACCAAGAGAGACTCCGGTGAACACAGCTCTGTAGTCACTTGCAAAAGCATTTTCATTTGCAGGCTTTCAATAGAAATACTAGAAACAGTATTAAAAGGGGGAACATTTAACAAGTATAACCTTTTATTCTGAATAACAATTAGGAACAGGTAAGTATTTAAACCGTCTAATTTTTTTGTAGGATCACTGCAAATGCTGTACAGCACCAGCTCTTCATAAGAGTGAAACAAGGAAGTGCTATCTATCACTCATTACCTATGGAGGTGCCCCCATCCCAGGTGTAATATGCCTCTACTACCTACGCTGCACTTGAAGAAGATACCTATCATCTGAAAAGCAATCATCCTGTGGGCATCCTGGCTGTGTGTGTGTGTGTGTGTGTGTGTGTGTGTGTGTGTGTGAAATGGGCCTATTTTTAGAGACTCTTAGGGGCGAACATTAAAGGCTTCCCCAAGGGTGAAGGTTTATCACGAAGGCCTAATGGGTTACTTTCTGTTGTGTGAAGAATCAAGAAGCTGATGTGGGTTTTGAGTAGGACACATGTGAAATGCCACAGGGGGAGATAAACCGGCCCGGAGGCAAGGGCAGCTGCGAGGCGGGGCTGGCAGTGGGGCTCGCCATCTTGTTCTTTGTCGCACCGTGATTGGGAAGGCTCTCAGAACACAGTGAGGACATGTTTTATTGTTGTTGATCAAGAATTTCTGCTTCTTGGAAGATACTGGCCTGATTATGGGCAGAAAAAGTGAAATATCTTTCAAGGCATGGTTTTGTTCTGAGGACGCAAGAAAATGCTTATGTAAATCCCACCCCCATGAGAAGGAAGGAAATAGGAAGGGAGTATCTGTTAAGATTCATCATATGGAGTCCTTGGTTTCCAGCCTGATTTTGCCACTCCTTACCCACCCATCCACCCACCCACTTCCTTCCCCAATCTCAGGAGAGTCGCAGTAACCAACTTGGGGCTTATATTTAACACCTGCACTTCTCGGCTAAGAGACCTCCCTCTCTCTCCTTCACCACCACCCTCCCTCTCACCGATTCAAACACTTTGAGTCAGCGCTTCCCAAACTCTGCCACTGAAAAGAGGGGGAAGATGGTTTGCATTCATATCGCAACGGCCTAAAATGTTTGTTTTTCCAATTATCTTAGTTGGCAACCTTTAATCAAATTTTGATCATGCTTTTTAAAGTAAGTTGAACTTAGCTTCTAATACATATGTTGGGGCCTCACTCAGTATGACTCACGTAGAACTCGGTGTAGGAGGGCTCCCCCTCCTTGGCTGTAGTAATAACAATAGCACCTACCAGGAGCCAGAGACGGTGCTACTAAATGTTTTCCACTCGTGATCTCATTGAATCCTCAAATGTATGTGCAAAAATAAATGAGAAAACAGAAGATCAGAGGAATTAAGTAACTTGGCCAAGGGTTCCGTGGTGAGTCACGGGGACCCACGCTTCCAAAGCCCTTCCTATCAGGGCCTCATCTTCCACACCTGAGACCCACGCTGAAAGGGGCACCATTGTGGTTAAATTGCCCTGCAGGTAACTGGTCCTCCTCACCTTAGTATTTCTACCTGGAACTATGCAGGAGGACACATAGCAATTGCTAGGTAAATGCTGGTTAAATTGAATTTATTTACAACTTTTATAATAACTACTAAGTCTTCAGGGTAAAGAAGAAGTTTGACATGTCTAATTAATAGATCCTGCTGATATATAGCAGATACATTATTAAATCATCTTTTCTTGTGTGTTTCTTGTGTTTTATTCACTGATTTCTCAGAATCTAGAGGGGTTCTGTGGGTGGAGGGTAACCAAATGGACCTCGGTGGTCTGGATAGATGTGACAGGCTCATGCCCAGTCCCTTCCCCCCTCACCCGTGTGGAGTGCCCTCTGTGTTTGTGAGGACCCCCTTGCACATGTACACTCATGGCTGACTCTGGGGGGACTCTCAAATCCATGTTTTCCCTTCCATCCTTCCTTCTTTCTCCTGTCCGTACCCCAGTAACCCATCAGGGGGCAGGGGGCCTCATTAGCCTGCCTTTCTGTCTGAGGAACAGCCTGAGTCTGATAAGAGGAGAAAGTGACATCAGGCACCCTCATGAACAAGAAAAATTGCCACCCCGGAACCTCTCTAAGCACCTATTTGGTGTCGAATACTTGCACGTTTACTGCTCCTTTTCTCCGGCTGTACTGGGCCTTCTGACGCCTTCCAATTCAGTGCTTTTTTCAGTTACTCTGAGAAGGTACCGCCCCTTCTTTCAAACCTGCTAGGCCTTGGCTAGTGTGCGAGGGGACTGCCAGCCCATCCAATATGTTCCTCCATACCTGGGTGTGACAGGCAAAGACAGTCCTGTCCCACCTGTTGCAGCCATAGGTCACATGATGCATGTTCTTCGTGGCCTTCTGGAGACCAGGGCGAAGTGTGCTTTCTGATTCAGCAAGTGAGTCTAAGAGTAGAACTTCCAGAGCAGGGCAGAAATTGTGACTGGAGACCTAGGAGAGAGCTGGTTTGAAGGGGTAAAGGCCCGGGCTCTGGAACCAGATGGGCCTCGCTTACCTTTCAGGCTGCCTCAGCTCTCAGCTGTGCAGCCTGGAAGGAATTCCTTTACCTCTCTGATCCTTGAGATTGCCCTACTGGAGAAAGTAGGCTCTACTCACTAGGTTTTTGCGAAGATTAAATGAGATCATTTATGTAGCATCTAGCACCACACTTACCATCTACTACATATTTAGTAAATACCAGCTCTGAATCATTTAACTCACCCATATGTATGACTGAGGGATGTCATCTAATCCAGTTTAATATATTTTATATTAATTTATATGAACATTATATTACTATATAACCCAAATTATATGTTAATGTTTTAGTATATTAAAAATTAATGAATATTTAATATTTATTGAATGTAGGCCTAATATTTATATGTTGGATGTCTGTTATGTGCAAGGTCTAAGGATCAGTAATAGTCTATTTTTTGCAGCCCAGGTGATGTAAGCATTTTGATAGATATTCAGGCTTTTTTATTCAAAACTACAGCAGGAGCATATCACAAATTTATTTGAAAACCAATTCTAAAATGTGATGGAAGTGTTTGATGACAACTGAATTCTGAAGAAGGGTTCATGGGAAGGTTTCCTACATGGGAGTGGTTGGCCATAACTTTGGACAACGTGTCTTTGGTTAGTGTGTGGGGAAAGAAAGGATTGTCTTGTCAATCATGGCATTTCTGTTCATAGTCATTCAGTAAGATATAAAATATTTATGGAAAATGAAACTTTTATATAAATCTTTTTTTTCCTCTGAGGATTTGAAAGACACAATCTCCCCAACATCAAACATTTCTGCGAAAAATTAAACATTCAATCAACCAGCTGTTTCTAAATGTGCAAAAATATGGTACAAACCATCTGAATTTGTCAGTTTTTGGTTGGAGAAATACATCATTTAGACACAGCCTAGAGCATGGTATGTATACAGCTCACTGAAGAAAGAACACAACTTTCCTGAGGTATAGAGAAATATCACCAGCAAAATGTTTTCATTAGGCGACAACTATGCTCAGATCAAACCCACAGATGACATGATCTCAGACTCCAAGAGTTGGAGGTGGACACCTGGGCTGGAAGCCCTGCTGAGTGAGCCCTGAGCCTTCTGCCTATTTCTGGGCCATGGACTCTTTACTTATCAGATGGCAGAATTAGGCAGAGTGAGCCAAACATTTGAACATTCTGACTCTGTGATTTTGTCATCAGGTTCTATGGTGAAGGTGGCCCCACTGAGAGAACAAGAACTTAGGAACGTCTGTTCACCTCAGTGTGGGGCAAGAACAGCCAACACCTTTAGTGAGTGCCAAAATTAGAGAGAAGCTGCAGCTTTTGGACATTTCAAGTCAGTCTAGCATTTACTAACCTGGGTGGTTTTACAAACCTAGCTAATACAAACATTTCCTCCTCAGACCCAGGAACCTACTATTTAAAAACACCAGAACGAGAAGGGTGGTCAGTAAAAATAGAAAAGCTATAACAATAAAATCTCCCAAGTCAGCACAGAAAGCTGTGTCTCTTGGGCGAATAGATGATACCCCTCTTCCTCACTTGTCACAGTGAAAAGTCTCAGCCTTAGCTTATTAAAGCTTCCCACAGGAAGAGAGAATACTGCGAGATGGAGACATGGAACATGAGCTATAGAGAGGGCGACAGGAAAAGACACGCACAGACAGCCAGCTTGACCGATGAAAACAGACAGGACACACCTTCGTCCCTTTTATAGCCATGAGAGATGGGGCTGGATCTAGTTTCAGACCAACAGCCATCAAAGGGGGTTGTGTTAGGACTCTCCAACTGCAAATCACTAAGTAGCCTACCCGAAAGGCTTAAGCAAAAATAAATAAACAAACAAATAAGTAAACAAGCTCAGTGGTGAAGACTGGTCCATTCAAGAGGTTTGTGCTTTAGCTTTATGTGATGGATGATGATGAGTAATGAAGATGGAAGAAGACAGCTTTCTTTGAGAGGTTTACCTACACTCATAATTGTCCCTACATGATTAGATTCAGGAATTGGTCCCTGATATTAATGCTATTTTATTAAATTCAAATGGTATACTTCCTCACAGAAAGGGTATGGAAAGGGTCACTCCAAAGAATTGGGTTGTCTAGACAATCAACAATATATAGACTATATCACATGCACATACACTAGCATAAACTTTGAATTACGGAACCCTCTGAGTTACTCCACAAAAGCCCAGGGATCTATGCTTACACTCACTTTATGAAGATGAAATAAATGCAGGTTGGCAGAAAGGAGTTAGAAACACTCCAAATACTATTGAGATCCCCAGTAACACAGCCATCATTAGGAGGATGGTTTGCCCTTGCACTTGCTCTGGACTTGAATTTAACCCTGAAAAAGCCTGAGCCAACAAGCTGTTCAGATCACCTCTTTGGACTATGGAGAAAACAGAACACCCCCAGAGCTCTAGGGTTTGGTCGTGCAGAAAAACCCAGTAGTCACTGGGTAGTCTTCAGAGGGCAATGGCTGACCTTCTACTTAAGGGAAAGAAATGTCTTGGACCAAAGTAACCACACAGGCTGTCACACAGCTTTCAGCGAGGATGGTAATTACACTGACTTTACTACTGAATGAGGATTGAAAGATGTAGTGCATAGAAAGAAATTGACACCAAATAGGGACACTAATAATGATTAAATAAGGTTTGCTCCTATGGCACAGTTACATACACAATGTATTACTGTCCATGAAAGTATAGGAGTGGGTTGATTATGCTAATTGTTTGTTGTAGAGGATGGTGGGTCACCTGGTGGGCTCCAGAATCTGACTGCCCAAGTTGGGGTTCTGGTTCTGCCAATGAACTCCATGGCTTTGGACTCATTCCTCAGCCTCTCTATGCCTCTTTATCCTTGTGTGCCCAATGGGGTTTTGTGAAGGTTTCTGTGAGAATTAAATGGGATCAGATATGCACAGTATATAAGCAGTTGCTATCACAGAGCCAGTGCTTGATAAATGTTAGACATTGTTATAAAATTAATAATTCTACATAGAATCACCCTTTTCTGCATTTATCCCACTGTCACATTAGCTTGTTAATCTAATGGTTTAACTTTTAAAACTGCTTTCATGTCTTTCTTATGAAAGTATAAATTCATCTTTCCCATGATCTCTGAGAGATACATGGGCCAAGAATTTCCACTTACAGGTAAAAAGTCAGGCCAGTGAGTTTTGATGAGTTCTCCTGTCACATAGCTCATAGTGGCAGGTCCCCTCCGCCTCCCTTGAGCTCTGCATTTGCCATCACTGGATGTTTATCCCACTGCAGGGCAAGGAGAGGGTATCAGTCCAGCTCAGTCATTCTGTCACCTCCTCAGGGAGCTGGCTGGGTAGCTGGGCAGAATTGAACAACACAGACAATGAGAGTCTTTGCAGTGAGAGCATACAGACACTTCAGTTAAAAGCACACTGTCTAAAACAGTAATATCTATAGAGACACAATCCCAAATGGCCACAGTGGTAGACAGGCTGAAGAGAGCTGGCCTTAGCCAGTGTTGCCCTAGAGACTTGGCCTCAGCACCCTGCACCTACTTGTGTGAAGGTCAGTGGCAGAGGGGACTCCTAGGTCTCCCGCAGGGCTGCTTGGCTTGCTTGTGGGCCTGGAGTTTTCTCTTTTCTGTGCATGTGCTCATCTTTCCCCTAAAAGTGCTCTTTTCCTGAGGAACTTTATCTAGAGCTTGACCAAAAAATCCTACTAAATGACACCTAGCAGCCCAGAGTGCAGCTCTGCTACCGTGTGTGCTTTCCTCGCTGGCCACCTCGTTTGTCCCTCAGGCCCCATCCTCACGTCACGTGCAGCCCACCTCTTTGTACCCAGCCATTCTTGGAGCCCCTATTTTGTTTATTTCTCCACAGAGTGTGACAATTTCAAAGCCAATCAGACTCAATGGAAATTTAAGGGTTACTTTTTTAAAAATTTCTTCTCTATTAATACCAATGGATCATATATGAGGGCTGCCCAGAAAGTATCCAGCCACATAATATGAAAAATAGAGGCATTTATGGCTGGATATTTTCCAAACAGCCCTTATGTTTCAGGTCAACAATACAACCCACCAGGTCACTGTGCCTCTCTCCACCTGCTGCAGCTCCTCCCCATCCTGTAATTTATAGGATTTTTACTCTCTACTTTATGGTTGTTTATTTTTCTTAACAGCCTTTTGTAAAGAGCCTTATCAGAAGCTTTCTGAAAAGTACAGTAAATTATGTCCACTGGGTCAACTTTATCTCCAGTTTTATTAATCTGGAAATTATCACTGTAATATTTCCTGAAAATGTCTGATACCACAGAAGCCACAAACGCGGCAATTAACATGCAGTTTGACGAATTTATTCTCAGATCCCCACACCCAGGGGAAGATGGGAGAACCCCAGGAGAGAAACTTGAATGAGCAACTCTGCCATTCTACTTTGTCATTATTTAGGTTACTCTCCACTTCCTATGCCCCAGTTTTCCTTTTAGCCTGAGGTAAAGGTCCGATCCATTGGATAAACACATTGGAGAGGAAGCTTGTGCATTGGGGGGTTTTGAGCATTTTCGTAACCACATGGGGTGTCAGAAATGGGCATCGCCAGGCAGTGAAGCGTCTGACCTGGGACACAAAGCCGAAGGCCAGGTAGTCCTGGGGAGTATGAATGCCTCTCTAGGAAGCTTCCAGAATAGTCTCCAGGGGCCAGCTCCGACCTCAGGGGGGCAGCTGAGTGTATTCTGGCTGGTGGGTAGCGGGGACAGATTATCAGGGAGGCTGGCTTTTGGCAGAGGGGCTTGGCAGACGGACAATAAGCATTGCAAGTCTGGGCAGCAGGGAGCAGGAACTGAGAGCAGAGGTCAGAGTGGAGGGTTCAAGACTGAATCCAGAGCAAGTAGGAAGGCGCTGATCCAGGCAGGCGGGCAGTGACCTAAGGGCTCGGGATCGTCCTGCTGTCAGTGGCTCTTTCTTCCTGAGTCTTCATGTGGGCGAGACCCAAACCTGGTGGAATCGATCCTGCTGCTTCGGCCCTGCATCTAGTGGGCATGCTGGGCCCCATCTTAAAATATTATATTAGTTTCAGGGGTACCCAATGGTCATTCAACATTTATATACTTAAAGAAGTGATCACCATAATAAGTCCAGCAACCATCTGACACCGTACCACGCCTTCACCACATTATTGACTATATTCTCTACGCTGGACATTCCGTTCTCATGACTTACTTGTTCTGTATTTGGAAATTTGAACCTCTTCTTCCCCTTCACCTTTTCCCACTCTTTTTAAAATTTTCAGGTACAGTTGACATTCAATATTATTTTGTATTAATTTCATGGGTAGAGCTTTGTGATTAGACTACATAATTTAAGAAATGATCTTACTGACTAGTCTAGTACCCACCTGGCACTATACATACTTATTACCTTATTATTGACTATATTCCCTATGTTTCACTTTATATCCCTATAGCTATTTTGTAACTACAAATTTGTACTTCTTAATTCCTTCACCTTTTTCACCTTGTCCCCCAACCCCTCCCATCTATCACCCCAACAAATCCAGTACCCATCTGACATCATATATAGTTACTACAATATTATTGATTATATTCCTCGTGCTCTGCCCTACGTCCCCATGACTACTGCATAACAACCAATCTGTATTTCCTAATCCATTCCTATTTTTTTACACCCCCTCCAACTCCCTGTCATCTGGCAGCCATCAAAATGTTCTTTGTATCTGTGAGTTTGTTTCTGTTTTGTTTATTTATTTTACTCTTTAGATTCTACCTATAAATGAAATCACATTGCAATCTGCCTTTCTCTGTCTGACACTCCCTTCAGCACAATACCCACCAGGTCCATCCATGGCCACTGCAGATGGCAAGAACCCATTCCCATCCCTGGCTGAGCAATATTTCATTGTGAGTATGTACCACCTCCTCTTTATCCACACCTCCATCAATGGACACCAGGCTGCCCCCACATCTTGACCCTTGTAAACAATACTGCAATGAACATATGGACGCACATGTCCCCTCGAAGCTGCATTTTGGGTTTCTTCACATAAATATCAAGAAGTCGGATTACTGAGTCCTTCTTTGTCTCTTGCTACAGCCTTTGTTTTAAAGTCTATTTTGTCTGGTATAAGTATTGCTAACACAGCTATATTTTGTGTTTTTCATTTCCATTTTCATGAAATATCTTTCCCCCATCCCTTTACTTTCAGCCTGTGTGTGTCTTTTAATCTGAAGTGAGTCTCCTGTAGGCAGTGCATGTATGGGTCTTGTTTTCTTATGCTTTGGTTGAAGCATTTAAACCATTTCCGTAGAAAGTAATTGTTGGTAAATACGTATTTATTACCATTTTATTACTCATATTTTTATTTCTTTCTTTGTTTGTCGTAAAGAAGTCCCTCTAATATTCCCTGTAATACTGGTTTGGTGTTAATGAACTTTTTTAGCTTTTTCTTCTCTGGGAAGCTTTTAATCTGTCCTTCAATTTTAAATGATAGTTTTGCTGGATAAAGTAATCTTGGTTGTTATTCCTTGCTTTTCTTTACTTTGACTATTTTCTGCCAATCACTTCTGGCCTGCAAGTTTTCTGTGAGAGATCAGCTTTTAGGATTCTTTCTTTATCTTTAAACTTTGGTATTTTAAAAATGATCTATCTTGGTGTGAGCTCTTTTGGCAATCTCTGCACTTCCTGGGCTTGTATGTTTATTTCCTTCACCAAATTAGGAAAGTTTTCCATCATCATTTCTTCAAAAAGTTTTTTCAATTCCTTGCTCTCTCTCTTCTCCTCCTGGTAGCCCTATGATGCAAATATTGGTACACTTGATGTCCCAGAGTCCTCTTAAACTGTCCTCTTTTTTTTCTTTTTTTTTTTCTTTTTTTTTTTTTGATATTCTGTTTGGGTGTTTTCTGCTACCTTATCATCTAAATTGCTGATTTGGTCCTCTACTTTATCTAATCTACTGTTGATTACCTCTAACACAGTCTTCATTTCAGTTATTGTATTCTTTTTTTCTAACTTGTTCTTTTTTTTTTATGTTTTCTATCTTTATTTTTGTTTCCTATCTCTTTGTTGCAGTCCTCTGTGAGTTCCTGGAGCATCCTTAGAATCAGGGTTTTAACTCTGCATTTGGTTGCTTATCTCCATTTTGTTTAGTTCTTTTTCTGGAACTTCATTCTGTTTTTTTATTCGGGACATGTTTCTTTGCCTCTCTATTTTGGCTGACTTTCTGTCTTTGTTTCTGTGTGTTAGGTAGAGCTGGTAATGTGTCCTGGCATTAGTGAGTGGCTTTATGTAGTAGGTGTGCTGTGAGGCTCAGTGGCATACTTTTCCTGGTCACCTGAATTGGGTACTCCAGGTGTGGCCCTTTTTTGAGTTGTGTATGCTCTCTTGTAGTAGTTGAGCCTTGGTTGCTATTTGCACATCAATGGGAGGGACTGACCCTCAGGCTGATTGGATATGAGGGCTGGCCATGACTATAGTGGAGGAGCTGTGGTGCAAGGGCTGACTCTATGGAGTAAAACTCACTCTAGCAGACCTCTGGTGCCTGTCTAGTCTGCCCTTTGGGGCAGCTGTGTGGTGTTCTGGGACTGTCTGAAGCTGGCCACTGGGCATGCCAGGCTGGGGGCCTCCTGGGAGGGGCCCCACCACAGGTCAAGTTTGGCCATAGCCTGGGCCTTGCTCAAGGCCACCTGGTATGAGCCACAAAGCAATCACAGGTGACTGCCACCTGCACTGGGCTTGGAAGTTCCTTGATAGGTCAATCTGCAAACTGAGGCTGGTTACCACTAGTGCTGGGCTTAGGGCTGCTCAGCCACAGGTACAGGACACATTGAAGCCAGATACTACTTATTTAAGTTTTGCGAAAAGCCCTGTATGATTCTGTTTCAAAGACCCTGAGATACCAGCAGCTTTGATGAAGAATTCATGACATAATGTGGTGTCTCTCAAAGTTCAATTACATAACAGCTGCATTATTTCCCCATTAACTTTGTAGTAAATATATTTTACTTACTATGTTTTGATCACTTCACAACCTCATGCATCAGTGACATGAGGAGCACCCCTTGGGGAACAATGAGATATGGCAGTGATTCACCTGCCACAGAACCTAGCTTGCAGTCGAGATGGAGTCAATGTCAGTTTGCTCTCCAGCCCCTCTGTTCAGTTTCCTCTTGGTAAGCTGACTAAATGTCCCATTTTAAACAGTGGTACTACCCCTTTTCAAATGGTATGCATGATCAGCCTAGCGTCATTGGGCTGAATTCAAGGCGTCAAGAGGCCTACCTCTTGGTCCTCTGCCCTCCCTCTCCTGCTCTTCCTCTCAGTCCCTTCTTGAAACCGGGTGAAGACTAAGTGCACAGAATCTCCTGGAAAGAGGCTGCTTCAACTAAGCTGGATTTGGATGGAATTATGCTGGTCTCACACAGACTATAGGCAATGTCTTTGCCCACAAACCCAGGTTCCTAGCCTGGCTCACCAAGGAGCAAGTATGGAGTAGACCTAGAAACATCAGGTATCTTGAATTCTGCCTGTTGGCAACTGGACTTTTCATTCCCTGCCCTAAAAATCCCGATTTCCTCCTTTCTTCTTACAAGTGGTCATTAAAATCCTAGCATGTCAGAAACTTCAGATGATACCGAAGTGGAAGCAAAAGTGAGGGTTAATGAAGTACTAGAACAGGAGTGGCCAATAGGCTGCCAGAGCATTTTAGAGTTGGAAACACTTTTCTTTATGGCTGAAGAAGAGGAAGCCAGAAATGGGAAGTGAGCTACCTACGACCATATAGCTATTGTGAGTCAGATTGAAAACCCTGACCCTCTGTTATACTGATTTATTCCTACTGAAGCCGCTAGGAGCTCCTCCACCCAGAACTAGGGACCTAGGTCTATGCTTCCAATAACTGGCAGATGTTTAGGAATTACTCATTTTGGTAGAATCACACCTGACAGAGTTAAAAAAAAAAAAAAACAGTGGGAGGGGGCTTCTCAACTCTCCCTTTTCTCACCAATTTCTACCTTTCCACCTGAATCAGAGAGAGGTCGATAGGAGCTGAGGGGAGCAATCCACCACATAACCACCAAACCAATCCAAGAGACTCACCTGTCAGCCCACAAACCCACTTGGTGGTGAGAATGCAAACTCCCTGGGAAAGGCCAGAACCGACCCTGAGCCAGGCAGCCTGATCCTGTCAACAGCGGAAGTAACACAGGTTCTCTGGGTCTCAGGCAGAGAAATTATTGGCGCTCAAAAGGAATAGAAGATCAGGCAGCGATGACTCAGAAGTTGGTCTTTTTGTCTGCACATTGCCAAAACATTTAGATAAAAAGTGAAATATCACTTCAAACCTATGCATTTTAACCAATATTTAGGTATTTATAAACAGAAGGCATGTACTGTCATTCTGTATTTTTTGAAGACGAAAGCATGGAAGCCAATAAAGGCTTCCCTCCTAATGACGGTAGATGAGGACTTGGGTTTGGCTGGGTTTAAAACTCCAAGTCATGGCTACTGAAATATCTGAGAGAAAAAAAAATGTTTTTCTAAGTGTTATGAACTGAACATTTGTGTCCTTCCTCCCCCAAATTTTATATTGGACGTCAATCCCTAATGTGATGGTTTTGGACATGGGGTCTTTGGGAGGGAATTAGGTCATCAAGGTGGGGCCTTCCTGAATGCCATTAGCATCCTTCTAGGAAGAAAACAGAGAACTAGCTCATTCTCCCCCCACCTCCCCGTCAGCCCGTGAGGACACAAGGAGAAGGTGGCTGTCTGCAACCTGGAAGCAGGCCCTCACCAGAACGCGGCTGTGCTGATCTTGGATTTCCAGTATCCAGAACTGTGAGACACAAATTTCTGTTGTGTGTAAAGCCTTCAGTTTATGATACTTTCTTTTAGCAGCCTAGACTGACTGACGCTAAGTGAAGATCTATCTATATATGCACCTTTTACCGGGGATATTGTTTGGAGTCATACAGATATGATTATAAAATAATAAATCTTGAAGCCATCATGATGAGTTAAGTCATCAGTTTTAAAGGCAATAATTATGAAGTAAAATTTCAAAATATAATAAATATTCTCATATCAAAAATATAAAATATTTGGTACTAGGATTTCTATCATCTATAAGTATTCTAATATAGATTGTGTATTTTATGACTATAAAGTAAAGCATACCATAGAGGTTCTTTGGTAGCTCTTACTAATAAAATGAATAAAATTCAAATTTGGAAGTATATGGATGAAAAATATTTTTTAAAAATAAGACACTTTGAATTCTCTCTCCTTGAACTTTTGAATATTTCTTCCTTAGCTGTTAGATCTAGAATAAGATCATTTCCTGCACCTTTTGTACTTTCTGTGGCTGAGTTAAACTGCTCACTAAAAGGTAAGAATTTTAAAGGTTAGTAATCACAGGATATAGAGAGAATGTACTCCAGGAGTCCACTTGGGAGAATCAACATTTTTTTTCCTGTTAAATTTTTCATGGAATTTCTGCTAATAGTATGACAGGTATATGACAGCAGAACTAGAACATAAAATAGATACAGAAAGTTATTCAATTAGTGATTGGAAGGAAAGAAGCAAGAGAAGATTCAGCCATTCCTGAAAATTCTCCTTTCAGAACAAACGCAGGTGAGGTAAAACCAATGATTTCTGGCCAAGTTAAGAAATCTGAATTCTAACTGGAGAAGCATTGTGAACATACGATGGTGATGACATACCAAAAGGAGTAACCCTTCCCTGATGAATGAAAATTGACAGAAACAACACACAATCCATGGATCGGGGTACTGGTGTGTGTAAACACACACCCACGCACACACACAGACGAAACTCTGCTGCCGAAGCACGGCACTATGAACCCAAAGCAGAGCTTCACGATGGCTCCAGGTTCTGCCCGTTTGTCTTTCCAATAAAAGGGAGGAATTGAAAAGAGACCCATTTCCCTGCTCTGTGCCTGAGGTACAGTATTTCTGGCACTACAAACATAATCAGATTCTTGAGCATGAAACACATGCTCTCTATAGAATTTGTCTATACGAGGGGTGTCATCATCTATGAGTTTGTGTGGAGCTGGATCAGATTAAATGCCCTGAATCCAAGTCATTCTTTAACACCCAAAAATACTAGCTTGGGAAAGAATTCTTGGTAATAAATATAATGCAGAATAATGAACAGTAGCCAAAAAGAGAGAAGATGTAAAGCCAATCAAAGGAAAGACAGATATTTAAAAACATCTTTTGCTATTCGGGACCGTGATCCAACAAATGCAATTGTGTTTCTGTTTTCTCAATTTCCAAACAGTACAGACACTGTGAGGTTTTCCTGTGCTCTCACCTTACCTACACCTTGTGCGCTGAACACGGGGTCCCAAAACCACACAGTGCCAATGGCAATGACTCCCATCCAGACTTGGAATTTGGGACAGGAAGCGAGGTGAAGGCACGCCAGGCCATGCAGGTGAAGTTCATGTGCTCAAAGATATTGCCCACATGTGTGTGTATGTGTAGATACACACATATCAAGATGCCAATTTAGTTTTGCTTTCCATCAGATAAAAGAACGATGGAAACAAAAGCACAGGTCCACACAGAAGTGGAAATGATGTTAGCTACTTTGTCTACAAGCTGAAGGAGAGAGACGGCCTAGGCCTTTGTCAGGAACGCGCAGAGCAGCAAGACAGCGCCTCTCCTGTCTTTTCAGTACCTGACTCAGTGACCCCGGTTCTTTTCAGCAATGGTCGGCTGGAAAAAATAAAAACTATTATGGTTTGAGCATATCTTAGAGTAGGGCCATAAAATATGTATACTGCAGACGTTAGGTTACACATTAGCAACTGACAACTGCACATCAAATAAAGGTGTCCTTACTCTGCACAACTTGATAGAAAAATATGGAATGGGTAAAGAAGAAAGAAGAACCGTGCGCAGGAGAACCATTTCATTTCATTCCTTATATGTACAAACATGAATAATTTGACATGATGTTTAGACAGTTTCTCCCTAACTTAAGTCTTTTAATTAAAATGAAAGGAAGGAAATACGCTTTAAATATGAATGCGAGAAGGTGTGAGTTGGCAGCCCCCAGCCTGCCTGCTCCCCTCTCTCTCTGTAGTTAGAAAGCACAATAAAATCTCATCTTCTTGTGCTGTCTTTCATAATGTTTATGGCTGTTTTAGGTAACACAGGAACCATGCTGAATGTGATACTCCCCTTATTACATGTCAGTGGCACATATTAAACTAGAGCCTGTCCCTTATTCCGCTATTTACTTTTGTGGCAAATCAGGCAATGTATTTTCCTCGACTCACCAGGCAATATCGCAGGCTGTCTGCGGCCTGGAAGGTAAATGCTAACTTTTCAGCTCGTGCCAAACGGCACGCCCTGGGCTCACCACCGAGTGAATGAGAGCAGTATATTCTGAGCTAACAAATGGGCTCGGATGTTGGCCCTAATAAATTACGTGATTATTACAATGCTGCACTGTTCCAGCCCATATTATTTTATTTTACTTTTTGCTGGTTCCCCTGTTGCCTGCTTTACTTTGCCTCTGTTTTCTGTGTGCTTAACTTGTAAAATGCTAAACAAGTTTTGATATTTACCTGTTTATGATTAAATTGCAAAATGATCTGCTCAGTTCTGTTCTAAATTAAGGTCTGCATTAAATGTCATAGCATTTATCTTTCATAAAATGAGACAGCAAGGACACTAATTTCCTAGGTATTCAATCACTGCCCTGTGCTACTTGAGAGACAGCCCAGAAGCAAGCCTGCCCACAGTTCACAGCTCACTGACAGCCCTGAGATGGAATCATAAAAGTCAATTAATCATTAAAAGCTGTTACAAGCACATATCGAACCAGTCTGGCACAAAATGTTAATCAGTCCAATATCAATATAATAAATTCCTGCAAATTGGAGCGATCGATATGTTTAGGGCCTAATGAATCAATTTGAGGGCACTGGGCCGCTCCTTGGAGTCCCCATGACATGGCAGCCAGGCGAGTGCTACATCTCTAGGCGCACTGCCAACAGAGGTCACCTATCCTAACAGGCTGTTCACTTCAGTCGCAGTTACCACGGTGACAGCATGTCACCGGTGCCCTAGTGTCCTTCTAGGTAAGGTGGAAACCAATGCATCACTGCCCTTGATGGATTTGTCAATAATACTTAGCAGGGGAGGGAGGTTGCTCACATAACCCTCACAGGTCTACAGTCCCCGAACAGTTTGGTGTGATTTAATTGTCTGAAGAGGTGTGTGCTTCTGCATATATGCAGGAACTAAGCAATGGTCACAGGAAGAGGGAGTTGGCAGTCCGGCCAACTGCGTTCTGAAGCCTTGGGAAAACAGTGCTGAAAATAACAGAAGGCCAGAGCGATGGCCAGGTTGGTGTTACATTAACCAAGTAGCCAAGTAAGTAGTAATAACCTAGAGCCTCTCAGATTAAGAATTTATTAGCTACAAAACTTTAATACATTACTTATGAGTGGAAGTGGAATTGAGTATTAATCCCCCCAAGGCTTAGACTCAGAGGCAGTGCTTCTAGACACCTGCTCACGGGCTGGAGACGTTCACCAAGAAAAGTCTGTCAGGATAAATTGGGGCAGCAGGAGTAATTGGTGGGGTCTCCCTCTTTCCCTCTCTCCCCACCCTTGGCCCTCTTTCTTGCCCAAACACAACCATGAATCTGAAAGCTTGAAGCAGACCAGACCTAGAGAAATGAGATTTTAAACCAGGTTCTTCATCATCTGTTTTTAAACACCAGCATTCTCACATTTCCGATCATTTTCTCTTTCTCTATGCCTATTAAAACTGACCAGTGAAGGGACCCAAAAGCGGTTTCAGCATTGCAGAGAGGGATGAAGCCTCTTTAGAGATAAAAGAAATCTCGGCTACTGAGACTCTGGGGAATCAGAGCGTTCCAGAACCTTCCCTGTCATTTCACATAAAACATAAAGGTTACCACTGAATAAAATAATATGCTGGCTGATTATTTTAATGGTCTCCAAGTACACTTTCCCCCTGGATTGCTATTACGTAAGGGATGGATGACACACCCTGCTCCAATAGGACAGTTGTACTTGGTTTCGGCCCCAGCAGTTACCGTGTGTCTCCCATGCAGGCATTCATTCCTTCATAGAAAAATAGAAGCTATGCCAATCCAAAGAAATGTTTATTTCTACTAGCTCGTTATTTTAGAAGATTTCTTTTTTTACCTGAATAAAAAAAGAGAAATATATCTTTTTTTTTATCATGGTTATCTGAATTATAGGAAACATCAAAATAAATTACAAATGCTATGCTAAAGAAATAACTATTCAACCCATTGAGGCAGGGTGATGTTCAGGGCGTGCAGACAAAGGTGACACAGAGCCTCTGCTTAATTGCCCTGACACCATGCTTAGTTCCTCCAGCTACATTCTGAGAGCTAAAACTCTCTCATTGTTATTAATTGTATTCCTTTTAGAATGTAATGTCATATCGCTGCAGGCTGCACTAATGAAACATACCCATATTACCAAAATAGGCATATTTCTTTTTGTTCAATGCATTCTATCAAAACTGTCTACTAAAGACATTATGTTAAAAATCCTTTCACAGCGTAATATACAGACTATCTCAACTACCTCAACATTTCTATTACCCGATTACTAAAATGCCCAAGAGGACTAAACAATATAGTGTGAATTCAGTTATCCTATAAGACTTTAGAAATGTTGCTAATTCCTACCTCTGATTTATGTTAATATTAATGCTAGATTACATGCTATGGCTTCTGAACAGCCGTACCAATTTACACAAAGGCAGGGCGCTTCCATGCACTGGAGCTATATGCCTCTATTATAATGAGAATCTGAATTATTTATCTCTATTTATCCTACAGGAGTTCACTCGACCCGAGTCCCATTTTCTTTTCCTACCGCACATCAATGCGTGTAAACATGACTTCATAGCAGCTGCACACTTCATACGTCCTGTCCTTTTTCAGCCACAAGGCACAGCAATAGGCAATAGACAAAAATGTTACACCACTAAGAGAATTCATTTAAGCATTTATTTGAGATAAACTCTCCTAATTAAGTCAACTTTAACACAGACACACAAATGGCAGCATGCATATGTGTCTGGAGCCTAAATAATGTCTGGTGAGCCCAAAGAAAGTCATACGGCAGCAAACCAAGGAGACAGTCAGCAAATTCAGTTTTTCTATACCTTTCTGCTAGAAAAATGGTTGTCTGGGGGTTGGGGGGTTCTGAGAGTTCTTGCAGCAAGCCGGGCTTTTCATTCCTTGGTTTGTCCCTAGATCAGCTACATTAAGATGATTTGGTTGTTCTTATTTTGCTCTTATACTCAAGTTGGTGAATGGTGGAACCAGGATTTCTGAGTTACTTTTATTCAAGGGCTACATACAAAGGCTGAGGTGAGTAGCAATGATTGAAAGTCCTAGGGAGGATTCACCCTTGTAGCTGTAGACTGGTGTATTAGTCATCATTCTCCAGAGAAACAGAACCAATGATATTATACACACACACACACACACACACACACACACACACACGTGCGTGTATGGGGTTGGACAATTAATTTCACAAACTCATCCTAGAAGAAGTGCTACATACCTCATTGCTTAATGTCACTATGGTCACCTTCGACGTGCTCCCCTTGGGAAGCTGTGCACTGATGCCAATGCCTAGTCCACTGTGCACTTACATTGACAGCACTGTATAAACAACTTGGTAAGGTTATATGACACCTTACTGAGCACACGGAGGCAAGTTCGCAAACTTAATTATCAGATTTTGGGTATGATGATAGCTCTGATGGCCATTCCAGAAAAAGAGTTCCAAAATTGCTTTGAAAAGTGGACTAGGCACTGGCATCAGTGCACAGGTTCCCACGGGGAGTACTTCTAAGGTGCCCATAACGATATTCAGCAATGAAGTATGCAGCACTTTTTCTAAGATGAATTTGCAAAATTAATTGTCTGACCTCATATAACATAGAATAAAGCTAAAATTTTTGAAATGTTTGTATTTATATACAAAAATTTACTAAAAATTCAAATGGTAAATTATTAATGAGCATATAAACAAATGGCAATACAGTGAAATTTGTCCAGTTAATAACCAATAATTTCCGAAAAGGGAGTTCAAAAGGAGAATACTAATGATGAGAATAGTGGTACTGAGGCTTAGAATCATGTAGGATATACAGAAGGACACCCCAAAAAACCTGAATTATCTTCTTGTAGTACAGGCTTCCTCCGCTAGGTGAGTGTCCTAGGAGCCCATCTGCATCAGTGTGCCAGCTGGCATTGTGAGAGGCTGCATTCAGCTTAAGTTAATTTTTTTGAGACTCTCATTTCGTGATGGATAATTTAAAGAATAATGTACCTACCCACTCTGTGCTGAGTGTTCAAAACTGGCATGAGCCTCCACTCCTCACCCTCCCTATTCACCCAGTCTCTCTCCAAGCAACATTTTTTCTTTCCTTGGATAAAGAAAAAAAAAGTCCTCAAAGGGAAACATTTTGCTGATGTGGAAGAGGTAAAACAAAAAATGGCAGAAGCATTAAAAGACATCAGATGACGAGTTCAAAAACTGTTTTGAGCAGTGGGAAAAGCATCTCTATAGGTGTATTGTATCAAATGGAGAGTACTTTGAAGGTTACTGAAGTTTAAACATGTAAGAATAATTACACAATTTTTTATAAATAAATTTTGGGGGTTTTGGGGTTTTCCCTGGTACAATTTATTATTCTTTTATATTATTCCTTATTTAAGTCATCATATAATATAACACAGTAACATCCTTAGCATACCCTGTAGAAATGCAAACTCCTATGTATACTGAGATTGGCTACAGATAGTTAGGTCCTGGTCTTTTATGCATTTCAATTACCCAGAGGATACAAGGTGAAGTCTGAAGCCTGTGGCACATTGGTGAGAGAAGAGTGTGGAGAGGTTGGGAAGTCAAGCAGATAAATAATGGCAGGCAATGCAGTTTGAGGAAGAGAGAGTTAGGGGCTGGGTCCCTGTGTTGGCCAAATTCTCTAGTCCCATCTCCCCAGCTGGGGCCATGAAGCATGTGCCAACTAACTGGGAAATTCCAGGCACAGAGCAGGAATCCCAGCCAGCTCCAAAACCTAGAATCGACCCCATGGATATTTAACCAGCACAGACACAATAACCATCACAGCAACAAGGCCCAGCTGGGACCAAGACAGGATTGGAAGTGAGCTGCTGGACACCTGGAATTCTAAGCTGGCTAGCTACTCATGCTCATCCTGGTCTATTAATCCCCCAATAATATGACCTTTCATTTTACACAGTTGAATTTTTGGGGTTCCACTCATGGCATTATGGCAGGGTTTTACTGTACATTTTCTTTCTTTTAAAGTTGCATTCCATTATAAAAGCAATACACACAGCCTGTAAAATAGATTGTACAGGTATGTATAAAGTGCAAGTCCTTTTAATCTCACCCTCTAGAGCTACGGTTCCCAAGTGGTGGTATGTGTACACCAAGCAGTACGTGCTGGGCTGTTCATGGATATGTGAAAAATAATCAGTAGTGGTGAAAAAACAAGTAAACTAAAACAATGCAAAACATTAGTTATAGAACAATAAATGTTAAGTTTGAATCACCCTTAGTGGAGACACTTCAAAATTAGGTCACATTAGTGAATGATGATTGGTGAGGGCGCGGCTATGAACTCTTTCCCCAAACCGCTCTTCTACCAATCATTACGCACAGTTTCAGAACAATCCATTTGTAATATTTCTAGAACTTCCCTAAGCAGATAAATATATCTGTCGCCAGACTGTTTGATCTGTCTAGTTATTGACCAAGTAAAAGTAAGAACATTGTCCTTAATCATGATTCTTTTCAAGTAGTTTTTTTACTTAATGTTTAAATACTTGATCATCATTATCAATATTTAACTGCTATGAATATTGTAAAATTAAATCTGTGCTTTATACTTTTAGTGTAGTAATTTTTCTTTTATAACTTATTACCTCATGTCCACTATTTTACATTAAGATAGGCACTGAACGGAAGTGTCAGTATTTAAAAACAGCTGTTGTATAAACAAGGGGCACAATTTATAGAAATGAGTTTTAAAGAGGTACACAAGTAAAATAAACTACTCCAGAGTTAACTACTGTTACTGTTTGATGTACATCATTTCAGATTTTGAAATTTATATATGTATTAATATGTAACTGAAAAAGAGTTTTAACAAATTTAAGTTTAATATGCTCTATTATTAGACATGAACCTGTATATTGGCTTCCTAGGGTTACTGTAACAAATTACCACAAACTAGGTGACTTAAAAGAACAGAAATGTATTATCTCACAGTTCTGGAGGCCAGAATTCACATGCCCTCTGAGGTTCTAAGGAAGAATCCTATGTCTCTTTTCTAGCTTCTGGTCACTTCCAGCAATCCTTGGTGTTCCTTAACCTCATCACTTCAGTGTCTGCCTCTGTCTTCACATGGCTGTCTTCCCTGTGTGTGTGTGTGTGTGTGTGTGTGTCTGTATCTAAGTCATTGAAGTAGGGTCCACCCTAATTCAGTGTGACCTCATCTTAACTTGATTATATCAGCAAAGACCTTATTTCTAAATATGGCACATTCACGGGCCCTTGGGGTTAGGACTTGAACATATCTTTTGGAGGGACACAATTCAACCCACAGCAATTTGGAGACGTCCTTTGAAAGTCACGAGCAAATAGGTAAGATTTAATCCTACAGAACTGAAAACATTCAATTATATTTTAACCTTGGGGGTTTCTTTGTTTGCTGGCTTGCTTGCTCCTTTGCATACAAACAATTTTTTTTATATTTATATAGTTTGAGTTGGCAGTCACTCCTCACATGGCTTTAAACGTTATATCATGCCTAGAAAGGTCTTCCTCACTCCAAGATTACAAAAATATTTTTTCCCCTTATGTCTTTGATTCATTTGAATTTATCTCGGCAAGCAGTAGAATAATGATCCAACTCTATTTTTTCAAAGGTCTGATCGACTATTTAATAATCCAAATATCCTGCATAGATATGCCACTTTTATAATATAGAAAATGAGCAAACATATCTGGGTCTATTTTTTTACTATTAATTTGGCCCTTTGATTTGCTTATTTATTTCCGTACCTGTGCAATTTTCACTTACTTCCTTATTTTTATTACTGTAGCTTTTATATTTTCCATAGCTGATGGAGGCTGTTTTCTATCACTGATCGTTTTTTTTCCTTCCACAATTGTCCTGGTGTATTGCAAATGACCGAAGTCAGGGAGGTTCACGCTGGATCCAGGCAGACAGAAGTAAAATCGAGGAGCTTCCGGCAGAAGCTCCCTGACAGAGCCTGAGTTATTCCATTTTCCCCACACCTGGCTATTCCCAAATAAATGTGTATTCCTCCAGATATACTCTGGTATCATTTTTATCATGTTAAAAAAAAGAAGTTTGTTGGGACTACTAGGCTGAGTTCTTCCAACAGCATAGTTTTTGTCTGTGAAAGCAGTTCTCTCTCCATTATGCAAATATTCTGTTTTCCTTTCTTCAATAGTCCCTCAGCAGCTTTGTATAGTTTTCCTTTAAGTAGGCTTTGGACATTTCTTGCGAAACTCATTTTGAGATATTTCACGTTTTTCGTTTGTTTTCTATCGTGGATGGAACCTTTGCATTCCACCCCGATTTCTTTTCCTACTCGTTCTCTACATCAATCTGTTGGCAAGTGCTGGCAGTTCTTTCTGCATCTGCAATATGCGTCAAACCTACACATGGTTCTCTGTCGCCACCCCACAGCCATCTCCCTTCACTTTGGTCAAAGTTTATTTTGTTTCCACACCTACTTCCTACCACCCATTCTCTATATATCTGCCAGAGTTAACTTTGCCAAGGCACATTAACTCATATCAACACTCCGCCCCTTATAGCCCCTTCAGGGCCTCCTAACACACTGACGATGAGCTCCAGCCTCCTGAAGGTGTCCTGTGTGATCTGCCTGATCCTACTCAGAGGCCCTTCCCGGCCACGCTGGCTCTTCACTGTTTCTCTAACATGCCAGCTCTTTTACTACAACTCCTTTCCCTTACCCCTTCTCTTCATTTCCTTCTCTTTTCTCTTCACTTGGCTAGCTACCTCTCATCCTTCCTGTCTCAGCTCCAATTCCACCTCCTAGGAGAGGCCCTTCTGCCACTACCTATAACTTAGGATTCCTCCAGCAACTTGCCCCTGGCTTTTCTAATTCCATTATCCCATCATGTTGTTCTCCTGAATTCCTTCACAGCACTTAACCACTGATTGACAACTCTTGTTTGTCCATTTAAGTATTTGCTAGTGTATGGATTGTTCATCTCCTCTAATTATAAGGCAAGTCATTGGAGAACAAGGACTCTGTCTTACTATAGTTGTGTCCCCAATGCTTGTAAAGGAGCCTCTCAAGGAAAATGTATTGAATAAATAAACAGAATGTTGTCTTACTTTTTTTTTCCCTGTCTCACGTTTGTATAGTTAAAAGCTATAAATTCTTTGTAGTAAGTGGCCACCTATTTCTTTTGCTTTTAAGTAGAATTTTATCTCATTCTCATAGGGGTTACCAGGTATACAATTATGTCATCTTATCTGCAAATAATAAAAATGTTGCCTCTTCCTTTAGGTGCATACCTTGCACATTTTATTCTGTGATTTTAATTCCTTTGTCTAGTACTTCTAAAATAATTTTACATGACATCGGTGATAACAGAGACCCATGGCCTGCTATTGACTTTAATAGAAACATTTCTCTTTTAGGGTTTTACCACAAAACATGATATTATGATACTGATAGTGGGATTGTAGTTTTATCGTGTTCATTGAAGCATGGATCTAAACCCATTATAAGAAGGTTTGGTTGTTTGTTTGTTTCTTTCTTTCTTTGTTAAAAAAACAGGATTGGATATTATCTCAAAGACACATTTAACATTTATTCAGATCAGCAAATGGTGATTAATTTATGAGAGTGATGAATTATGTTAACAAATTTCTTAATACTGACCTATTTTTGCATTCTAGAGTGAACACCACTTGATCTTTTTGAAAAATATGCTTCCATTTCTGTTTGCTCACATTTTATTCAGGGTCTTTACAGCAACATGCATGAGTGCCATACATATTGTAGATGGTTCCTTGTATATAATTCACTGTTCAGGGCTGTTATTAAGGACTACACTTTGAACATCTCTAGGAGTGAAGTTAGGATAGAGAAGGAAAAAGAAAACAGGATTTGGAACTCACGTCATCACTCAGGTTGATAATATGGTAAAACTTTGATAATTCATAGAAATACTTAAAGCTGAATCATAGCTGATAAAACGCCCTGCAGAATTAGTGTTAATTCAGAGCACGGCTCTCAGTCAGAAGATGAGAAGGAACAATCATTACTTAACAGTTAAAAAGACAGAATTGTAGAAGAGGGCTGAAGTGACCTTTCAAAAGCATGTGACCACTGCTGTCTATGGAGAAAGAAACAGCCAAGGAATGTTCCGTTAGCAGAGCTGTCCCCGGTGATGCTCTGGGTCCACTGTGACCACATGATCCTCTATGAGCTAATGGTGGTTCAAAAGCAGATTAGAAGCTAAGATTGACCGTAATCAAGTAGGAGTGAAAAAGATTTCTCTTTCTTCCAGTAGGGTAACCACTCAGGTTTACTTAAACCCAGTTTAAATGTAGTTTCACTAAAGATTTTCCAATGATCCACAGCAAAGAATGCAAGAATCAGTCACTAATCTAAGTAATTCATGGGAACATCAATTATGCTATAATTAATTTAACTTAGTTCATAAGTGGTTAAGATCAGATAGTGATGCTTAGTTTATTACAGCCCACTGATAATACTAGAAAGTACTTGGTTTGACAAAATGGACAAAAGTATATCCATTAAAACATTATATTTTTCTGTCTTTCTCATTCTTTTTTAAATACTTGCACTTTTTCAAGATTCCTAGAGAACCAGATGGATGATAGAAAGTCTCAAAATATCAGGTTTCACACATGATACTAATATTGGGAGAAAAAAAGTGACACTAGAAATTATTTAGTTATTTGAAAAATCTGTCATTTTTTAAAACAACATCAGAATTAGAAAAGAAAGAATGGATCGTGTAATGTTGTATTCTCACATGTTTTATACAACTAGTGAATCACAAGGTGAAAATCCATTAAAATAGTTACCCCAGAGCTCTCATCGGAGCCCAGCCTCCTGCCTTCTACCAGAGAAAGAATCCTGAATTGCCTGATGATGGGGAAATACATGTCCCTGGTCCCAAGGGTCCACAGGATCCCCTGAAAATCTGAACAGGAGCCCAGAGGGCATGTGGGAGCTGCCCCACAAATGACAGCCTAGGCCGTTACGCAAAAGGAAGACTAGCTCCGTGCTGTGTGAGTCCATTCAAGAAGCCAGGTGTCAGGGGATGGGCTCTCTCAGCAGCGCTTGACCTAAGAATGCTCTGAGTAGTTGACCCTCTCCCTGGTCCGGCTGGCATGGCCCTCTGCATCTCTGCTTGTCCTACAGCCACTGCCACCCCTTGGCTGCACCCCAGGTAGCTGCTGAAGCCGGTTTCTCTGTGACCACTATGTATGCTGGCTGCCCTGGCCACAGGCTGAGCCGGGTCAAGCCTCTTCACAGCCGGCCCCCAGCAGCCACAATCGCAGCCACAATCAGCCCCCTCTTTGACATGAAACCATTTTAATGGAAATCCAGTTTTACAAAGTGCAAGTGACTGATAATGAAGACGTGAATGATGCTTATGAGAATTTTATTTAATTTTAAATCAATTGTGTATTCTAGTTAATTAACAAAGGGAAAAAGAAAGAACACAGGAGTGCTTAATGTCATGTCAGTATTCAAATAGAAGAGAATACTTCTTCATATAAAATTCTTAGGGAAATTGTCCATTTCCCATTTTCCCTGAAAATCTAGTTTTATAAAAGAACTCAGGCCCAACTTACTCAGTAAAAATTAGATTTGTCTTTATTTCACATTATGCAAACAAGAAAAAAGGTCCAAGCAAGTGCTTGACTATATTTTTTACATTCATTTATGTTATTGTGCAGATGATCGAAAAATAACATTATTTGCAATAAAAAAACTTGCTCTTGGCAGTAATAAAGTATCTGATGAAAATAATATCATAATATTATTATGATAGAATTAAAAGCCAAAGAATGTGCTGTTATAGAGAGGCTGGGGGTTCTATATGGGGTCACGCTCTTGTCTTCCTCAGGCTGCTCTTCTTTCTTGGGGGTTAACTCAAGGTCAGGGTTGGGCAATGCTAATTGTTCTAGCTCTCTCTGGCTTCCCTAGGCCTTAGAAGAGCAAAATATCTATAAGCAATTTCTTCTCTACTGTGTGAATCTGGTGGAAAGAACAGGAAACCTACCTTCAAAGTTCCCTTTCCTTCCACTTTGCATGCCTTTGGTTTGCATTCTCCCTTTGCCGTGTGACTTGGGCACGTCACTTAAACTTTCTGGGTCTTATTTCATGCATCTTTAAAATTGTGGTAGCTATATCATCAGACTACTGTAAAAATTAAATAAGAAATTATTTCTCAACTATTGCAACAGGGAAATGCTTAGTAGACTGCCAAAACTATAGTCATTATTCCCAAAATATTAGCTAATATTATTATTGCTCCTGAAGGAGAGTATAAAACTCTCCAAATAAAAGAATGATTTTGAATTTATTCAGAATTTAGCAAACTTTTTTTGTTTGTTTGTTTTGCAAAATGAGTTCCAGTTGACTTTAAGAAAGAGTACAACCTTACATGTTTAAAACAAGTTGCAAGGTCACTCACAAAATCCTAAAAAGTTGGCCAGGGATGCAGTGAAAGGGAGTGGCTGCCTGTGTCAGCTCAAAGAAGGCACAGGCACCTCCGGTACTGCACAGTAGTCCAGCTGGTGGCAGAGGGACAGAGTGGATTCTTGAAGCTGGGGCATCGGGGTCAGGAGGATGGTGGGACCCATGTTCTGAAAGGGTGTGAGAAGAGCATTTGCTAGAAGTTTGTGGCTAGCGCTGAGGGCTTGGAAATCTCATCACACCCTTAAGTGCTTCCAGTCCAGTTAAAAACAAAGTGGAGGGGAAAAAATGGAAGAGAGAGGTCAACTGTAGGTCAGCTCTCTTCCATACATCACTGACCACCATGTCCTCATGGAAGGCTGGCCTTGTGCCCACTTGGTCAGTCTTTGTATTTCCACCCCAAACCTGTCGAGCTCAATTTTTAAAAATGATTGAAAACCTTGTGTGGGGTGGGGGGTTCCCACTGGAGTCACTAATAGGTGGAGAGGGATCCTCTATTCAAATCAGGTACACTGGAAGTTGGACCACCTCTCGCTCTTTCCGCCATGGCACCAAAGGATCATTCTCTCCCCATTCTTTGGGATTTCCAAAGGCCACTCAAGATGTGTATTTCATTCATTTTATTGTTTTATTTTGGCGTAAAGGCACTCTAGGCCCAAACACTGGACTGTGGCCTGGGTCATACCTACAATATAACAGGATTCAGGCATAAATGGAGGCCGTCCAATTTGCTGGGGACGATGGTTACCAGTCACGGGGAGAACACACGGCACCGGGACTCGTCCTGCTGCTCCGTAAGGAGGAGATGCAACGATGCCACCACCCCTGCTGATTCTGAGGGGGTGTGACGCTCACCGTGTCAGTGCTATCACCACCTTGCTGACTAGTTCAGATCGACTTCGGACAGAAGATTCGGGAATGTGTTCAAGTTGTTACTCATCTTCAGATGTTTTCACCTAGTGAGGTTGTTTTTAGCACCATGATTTGTTTGTTTATTCCCATCCGGTAATCAATAAGCATTAAACATTTTTTCCTTATGCCCATCTGCCCACCCGCTCCTATTTGGCAACTATCAGTTTGTTCTTTACATCTATGGGCCTGTTACTGCTTTGTTTAGTTTATTCTTTTCTTTTATGCCACATATAAGTGAGATTATACTTCACCCAGGAAGTTTAAATCCTTGAATTATTACTCATAAGATTCATGTCTTTATTTCATTCACCCAAGTGGAAGAGGAAAAGGGTATGGGGATTCATGATACCCTTCCAAAAGAATGGAAGCCATCCAGACGCTGCGCAGTTCAAATGAGGCTTTAGATAGCCCTATGGTCTGGCCCACAGGACAGAGGCAGAGCTTCGTGACTGCAACACGCTGAGCACATGGGCTCACTGGGTTCCTTTGAAAAAAGATAGAGTCCCCAGCTGCCATACATGTTACTGTCACTTCCCTCCGTGCCTCTTAGAGCTTGGGAAGGACATACTATCAGAACATTTAGACTGCCAGCTCGGAAATAGTCACTCGGTCCAGGAATTTAAAAACTGAAAGTTCTGCTATAGGATGTAGTACTGAAAGGAGTATTCTCTAAAAATCCATGTGAAGAATATTGGTTTACTAAGTGAGAGCTGTGAGCTGCAGCACTGGCATTTAAAAAAAACTATTAGTTGAAGTATAATACACATATAGAAAGCACACACATATCCTAAGTGTGTAGCCTGATAAATTTTCTCATCATTATTTTATTCTTGTTATTTGGATTAATAAATTTCTATATACTTCAAAACAAACCAGAAGGCAAGCATATTTCAATTATCCATCATTAAAATAAAAATTGTGTGTGTGTAGATGTATGTGGTGGGGAGAGAGAGAGGTCAAACAATTAATTTTGGGAACTCATTCTAGAAAAAGTGCTACATACCTCATTGCTGAATATCACTATGGTCACCTTCAAAGTATTCCCCTTGGGAAGCTATGCACTGACACCAGCACCTAGTCCTCTCTTCAAAGCAATTTTGGAACTCTTTTTGGAATGATCATCAGAGCTGTCATCGTGCCCAAAATTTGACAGTTAAGTTTGCAAATTTGCCACCTTGCACTTACGTTAGCAGCACTGTACAAACAACTCAGTAAGGTGGCATAACCTTGCCATTCCAAACAAAGAGTTCCAAAATTGCTTTGAAGGGTGGACTAGGAGCTGGCATTGATGCATAGCTTTCCCAGGGGAGTACTTCGAAGGTGACTGTAGTGATATTCAGCAATGAGGTACATCGTACTTCTTCTAGGATGAGTTCACAAAATTGTCTGACCTCATATATATACACACATATATATACATGCACACACACACACACACACACACACACACACACACATTCTCTCTCTCTTTAAATGGAAGCTCATTTACAATGAATGTCCAGATTTTTAAGCTGGGAAATCTATATGTAGTACAGAAATGATAGCTATATTTTCTATTGTCCCTCACATTCTGCTTTCATTCCAACTCTTTTGTCAAAGCCACATACTTATTTATCCTCTCTGCATATGTTCTTGGGATATTTCTATTTAGTAGGAAAGCAATATTGGTGAGCATCTCTGTTTTATTAAGTTTGTCAAACAGCAGAATATCTGATCTGTTGGCCAGAATTTGTTAATCTGTTATCACGGCTCTGTCCCAATATATCTTGGAGATGTTGTTTTTCAACATTCTTGAGTTCATACTTATAAATAGTGTTCATCCACTTGTTAACTCAACAGAGGGATAATTATTGATGTCCACTCTTAGAACCACTTTTCTGTATGTTATTTACCTTTCTGAGGAAACTTCCTCTACTCTATCTCCTGGCTCCTCTGCTGGATTGATTTATGGTAAGAGTTGAAAATTTCTACCTAAGTTTCAAAAACCTATATCATAAAAGTTGGAAGGAGAAGCAACTGAAAAGTAACACTTGTTTATGGGGAAAAACTAAGTAAAAAATTCATTTTCATTGCTTAACCAAGGACCCTTCTTGACCTGATGATTTCATTTTTATTTATTTTTCCCTTTGTTTTTAAAGAGTTTTAAATTTACTGGGATAAAATTGCTTAATAATATTATATAAGTTTTAAGTATCATCTGTACATTGCATTGTGTGCTTACCACCCAGAGTCAATTCTTCTTCCATCACCATACAAGTTCTGACAATTAAGTTCACAAACTCATCCCAGAAAAAGTGCTACATACCTCATTGCTGAATATAATTACAATCACCTTCAAAGCATTCCCCTTGGGAAGCTATGCACTGACACTAGCACCTACTCTATTCTTAAAAGTAATTTTGGAACTTTTTCTGGAATGGCCATCACAGCTGTCATTGTATGACCCTTGATGTCCTGAATGTCATCAAAATGTCTTTCTTTCAATATTTCCTTTTTCTTTGGGAGCCAGATCAGATGAACAGGGAGGGTATTCCAATACAGTTAGCTGTTTACTGGCTAAAAACTCCCTCACAGACAGTGCCCTGTGGGCTGGTGCACTGTATTGATGCAAGAGCTGTGAGTTGTTGGTGAAAAGTTCAGGTCATTTTCAAATAACTTTTTCATGCAGCCTTTACAGCACTTCCAAATAGTAAACTTGGTTGACTATTTGTCCAGTTGGTATAAATGCATAATGAACAATCCCTCTGATATCAAAAAAGGTTAGTAATATCATTTTGACTCTTGATTTGGACAAACAGTACTTATTTGGTTGTGGAGAACTGGCTGACTTCCATTGTGCATTTTGATGCTTTCTTTCAGTTCATATTGGTACACTCATGTTTCATCACTCGTAATAACATGACCCAAAATTTCATCTTGCTTCTCCAAAATGTTTTGGCAAACTTTGAGTCTCCTTCGCTTTTGTTCATCGGTGAGCTCCTTCAGGATCATTTTTGCACACATCTTTCTCATGCCAAGATTGTCAGTTAAGATTTTCCTGTTTCTCTATCAATGTTTACTTGGTCTTGCTATGCTTCTCACAGTCAGCCAAGGTTTTGATGTACAATTCGATGAATTTTTGCAATGTTTTCATCAGTTCTACTTGTTACTGTCCTCCCTGACCTCTCTTCATCAGTGATGCTTTCTCTCCCCTCAGAAAAACATTTAATCCATTTGTACACTGCCATTTTCTTTATGGCATTATCCCCATAAGCTTGGACTAACATGTTCCTGATTAAACTTCCACTCTTGCTAAGTTTAACAAGCAATTGAATGTTTGTTCGATGCTCTAATTCAAGCTCCAACATTGTCATGAGGGCACACAAAAACATGCAGCACCAATAATAAAAACCACTCAGCAAGATACCACCTCATGTTGACATGAACACAGCTGGAAGACGCAGATACGCCAAGGTTATGAAACCTTGCCAAGTTGTTTGTAAAGTGTTGCCAATGTAAGTGCATGGTGGCAAGTTTGTGAACTTAGTTGTCAAACCTGGTATTTTTGACCCCCTTTACCCTCTTTTACCAGCCCCCTCCCCCGTACCCTCTGGTAACCACTAAACTGTTGTGTGCGTCTATAAGCCTTTTGTTTGTTAGTTTATTTTGTTTGTTCTTTTCTTGCTTTCAGTTTTATATCCCACAGATGGTGAAATCATATGATTCTTATTTTTTGATGTCTTATTTTGCTTAGTATGATAACATCAAGATATGTCTGTGTTGTTGCAATATTTCATATTTTCTTTTGGCTGAGTAATAGTCCATTGTGTATACAAGTATGTAACACTTCTTTATTCAATCATTCATCAAAGGGCACTTAGGTTGTTTTTTTACTTTGCCAGCATAAATAATGCTGCAATGAACATAGGGGTACATATGTCTTTATGAATGAATGTTTTCCAATTATTCAGGTAGATCCTCAGAAGTGGAATTGCTGGGTCATATGCTAACTGTATTATTAATTTCTCAAGGAAACTCCATACTGTTTTTCATAGTGGTTCTATAAATTACATTCCTACCAGCAGTGTACGAGGATTCCCACATTCTCCACATTCTCTCCAACACTTGTTATTTTTTGTCTTATTGATGGGAAGTGGTATCTCCTTGTGGTTTTGATTTGCATTTTCCTTAGAGCTAGTGAAGGCAAACATCTTTTCATATATTTTTGGCCTTTTGTATATCTTCTTGGAAAAAGTGTCCATTCATAGACCTGATAATTTTAAAATATTGTCTATCAAAACAAAGTAATTAAAGAGCAGAGAGTTTTGTTTGAGCCTAGGCTGTCCTCACAGTGAGGGTTCAAGTGTACCTGGGTATGTTTGCTGATTAGAGGGAAGAGAGGCTGAACAAGAACCAAGCTGTATGTGGCCTCTGCTATAGTTCAAGAAGGAAAGAGAAGATTGTAGTGTAACATTCCCTGGAGAAGGGGATGGAAAATTGTCTGTTTCCTGCCTCTTCTCTCACCCATGGATGAGTTCTGACCCTGACAGGAGTTTTCTTTTGGCACAAACTACAAACAAGGAGACACACTCTAATACCATGGTAAAAATAGTGCTATTTCAGGGTTCAGGTAGGTGATAATGGGCAACAGAATTGGGGGAAAGCAAAGACTGGTAACCTCTCTGTGGATTCCTGAGCTCCTTAGGCACAGGCAGCCCCACACAGTCTGTGCCCACAGTGGGCATGAGACACTGCCAGTGGCCCACAGATGGGAGGTGCGTAGTGAATGTAACTGAGCTCCACAGTCACCTGGGAGGTAAGTGGGTTTAGGAGGCTAATTTGCAGTAAGCAGAGGTTTGCATAAAGATAAAGGTAGAGGCAAAAACCATGGACATCTGCGTTATTCCTAGCAAATAAACTCCTACCAGGAGTCACCATCTGAGGAAACCTATGGCAATTTGAGTTAAATAAATAATAATTCATTCAATTTCCAAATTGTATTAGCCTTTACAGGTATATTAGTCTTCCATGTGGCAGATTGTGTGGCCAGGTGACACCTGCAGTTCAGGGAAGCCATAACAATGCTCATTTTTGTGAACTAACCAAAGACAATTTAGTGGTTCACCACAATGTCAGGTCCTTTGGGTGAATCTGAGTAACAGCCAGTGATTGAAGGTAAATAGAAGCTAATACTTGTCTCCTGCCCCACAACCCTTTGTTAGACAGAAAGCATAATTTTGTCTCAAACAAAAGCGTGCCACACAAACATTTATTTAAAACAGAATGAAAAAATTTATATAAACCTGTTCTGATGGGCTTAGGGAAAAACTTCAGGAAAAATTTGCACTCTCTGCCCCCAGTTCTGAGTGAGAGGTCCAGTCTGTGGCCCACACTCCATATTCCTGGCAGCCCCCACCATCCTCAGAGTCAGCTCAGTAGACAGAGCCCTCCTATGGGAGGGACCAGGGCCCAAACCACTCAGGACCATATTGACATTACAGTGATGAAGCTGCCCCAAGCCTTTCATGTCAACCACAAACTTAAATGCCTTTCATGAGAAACAACCAATAAAAAGTTGTTTCTAACATCTATTGTGCTGGTTGGAAAACCCTCTAGAGCAGATTTAGAGAAGGAGATTTAAAGCATTTGCCTCTGGAGTGTGGGTTTGTGGTGAGAGTCCTCTACCTTATCATTAATCACCCTTGTGGTATGGATTTCTGATTAAGAATTTTCAAATGCTAAGTAGCCACTAATAAGGTTTTTATTTAAAGCAAATGTGCACACATACCATACATCACATGTCGATACTGAAGTATTTGAATTACCACATGGGCAATATGATATGCCATGTGAAAGAGTGTGCACCGACAGCAAGGGTGGCGCTTCATGTGAAATAAAACCATCATGCCCAAGATTATTTCTAGAACATATAGAAAACACAAATTAAATAAATGCAATATTCTTGCCATCTCTTATTGTTTGTAAGACACACAAAGACTTTGTTTAATCTTCATTTTAAGATGAATAACTCATGGATTTTCTGGTCAGGATGGCAGAATAGTTACACTCTGCTTGCATCCTTTCATGACCACACCAAAATTATAACTAAACTACATAGCAACCATTATTGAGAATCACCAAAAGTCCTACAACCACAGACATACAGAGGAAGCAACCTCAAAATAGATAAGGGTGGAGACGCAGAATGAACTGGCCCCACACCCACATGTGACCATTAAAAACTAGGAGGGATAGCTGAGCTATGAAGATCCTCCCTGAGGTGCAAGGGGTTCCATTCTTACACTAGGCTCCCCAGTTCAGGGTTCCAGTGCTAGAAGAGAATCCTGCACTTTTGCCTGTGAAAATTAGCAGAGATTGTGGCTGAGTGAGATGGGGGACAGCTATAATCCCAGGTGTTCTTCTTAAAGTACCTACACATGGGCTTCCTTGCTGATGGATTCACCCCCTCTGAGCTCCAGTGCTGGGACAGCAACTGGACAGATACCAGGGACATACAGGGAGGGACTGAATTCTCTGACTTCAGGGTAAGGGCTGGAGGGGCAGGTGTCTCCCAGAGAGAAATACTGGCAGAATACATTGTTTATTGGTTGAGCCCTCCCACTTCCTGTGTGCAGACCCAGGTGGCCACTATATCTGAGTTTCCATCAATCTGGCTATCACTTTTCATCTGCTTGGCCCTGGTGATTCTCACCTTACCCAACTTTCAGGCACATCCAGTGGCTTTTCCATATAAATGACCTGTTTTGGCTCATGCTGTGGACTTTCCTAAAATTTCTCAGAGGTTCACAAAACCTGCAAGATCTGACCTCAACATGTGCTGGATGCCATCTTTGGATTGCTCTGAGAGTCATTACCAGATGGCTATGGCTGAACTTGGCCTGTATGGGGGTCCTTCCCAGAAGGTCCCAGGGCTGGCACGCCCAGCATCAAACCGAGCCAGAGTACCACTTAGCTGTCTCCAAGGACTACACACACAAAGAGCACACTGGGCAGGTACCAGAGCCCTGCTAAAGTGAATCCTACTCTTTAGGGTCAGCCCTTACAAAACAGCTCCTCCAGTGTAATCATAGCCAGTCCTCACAACCAATCAGCTGGAGGGTCAATCTCTCTCACTGATGTTCAAACAACAACCAAGGCTCAACTATAACCCACACAAAGGACACACTTTCAGCACCTGTTTTAGGTGACCTAGGAGACTCTGCTGCTGGGCCCCACAACACATCTACTACATAAGGCCATTCTACTAAAACTGGGAGGCATAGAAACCCTACCTAATATATACAGGCAAATACAGGAAGACAGCATAAAGGGGAAGACAAAGAAACATTTCCCAAATTAAAAAAAAAAAAAAAACAGAACAGAGCTCCTGAAAAAGACCTAAACAAAATGGAGTCAAACAATCCACAAGATGCAGAGTTCAAAACACTGCTTAGACGGATGCTCAAAGAACTAAGCGAAGAGTTGATAAACTCAGTGAGGACTTTAACAAAGAGATAGGGATCATAAAATGGAGATAGAAAACATAAAAAAGAACCAGTCAGAAATAAAGAATACAATAACTGAAATGAAAAATACATTAGAGGGAATCAACAGTAAATTAAATGAAGCAGAAGATCGAATCAGCAATTTAGAAAAAGGATAGCAGAAAACACCCAGTGTGAACAGCAAAAAGAAAAACTCCAGAAAAATGAGGATAGTTTAAGGGGACTCTGGGACAACATTAATGGTACCAACATTTGCATAATATGGGGTATCAGAATGAGAAGAGAGAGAGAAAGGAATTGAAAAACATATAAGCCTAGGAAGTACAGAGAATCCCAAATAAGTTGAACCCAAAAAACCCCACATCAAGAGGCCCACATCACAATAGAAATTCCAAAGGTTAAAGACAAAGAAAGAATCTTAAAAGCAGCAAGGGAAAAGCAGTTAGTTACCTACAACAGAGCTCCCCTAAGACCATCAGTTGATTTCTCAACAGAAACTTTATAGGCCAGAAGGAATTGGCAGGAAATATTCAACAAAAAATCAAGGACCTACAACCAAGGTTACTCTACCCAATGAAGTTATCATTTAGAATCAAAGGATAGATAAAGAGCTTCCCAGACAAGAAAAAGCTAAAAGAGTTCACTAACACCAAACCAGTATTATAAAAAATGTTAAAGGGACACCTTTATAATGAAAAAAAGTTAAAAAATATGAATAATAAAATGGCAATAACTACATATCTATCAATAATTATTTTCAATGTAAATGGATCAAATACTCTAATCATAAAGTACAGTAGCTAAATGGATAAGAAACAAGACCCTTACATATGGTGCCTTATAAGAGACTCACTTCAGATTGAAAGACACACACAGACTGAAACTAAAGGGATGGGAAAGAGAAATTTCATGAAAATAAAAACAAACAAAAACACTGGGGTAGCAAGACATACACTAGATAAAATAGACTTTAAAACAAAAGCTATAACAAGAGACACAGAAGCACCTACTAATCCCATTTCTGGGTATTTATCTGAAGAAACCTACATCACTACTTCAACGGGACAAATACATCCATATGTTCATTGCAACATTGCTTATAATGGCCAAGATGTAGTGACAGTCTGGGTGTCCATCAATGAATGAATGGATAGAGTAGGAGTACATACATGCAATGAAATATTGCTTGGCTAGGAAAGGGAATGGGTTCTTGCCATCTGTGATGGTATTGTGTTGAGTTGAGTGTCAGGCAGAAAAAAACAGATGCAATGTGATTTTGCTTCTATGTGGAATCTTAAGAATAAAATAAACAAACAAAACAGAAACTCATAGACATAAAGAACATTTTAATGGTTGCTAGTTGGGAGAGGTGAGGGGTGGGTGAAAAAGAGGAAGAGATTAATAAGTACAAATTGGTTATTATTAAGTAGTTGTGGGATGTCAGGTATAGCATAAGGAATATATTCAATAATACTGTAATAAGTATACATGGTGTCAGATGGGTACTAGATTTATCCTGGTGATAGATGGAGGGGTTTGGGAAGTAGGGTGAAAAAGGTAAAGGGATTATGAAGTACAAATTGATAGTTACAAAACAGTCATGGGGATGTAAAATAAAGCATAGGGAATATAGTCAATAACGTGGTAACAGCTATGTATAGTACCAGGTAAGTACTAGACAGATTAGAGGGATCCCTTCTTAAATTATACAAATGACTAATCAATATGCTGTATACCTGTAATTAATATAAAATAATATTGAATGTCAACTGTAATTGAGAATTTTAAAATGTGGGTAAAAGTGAAGGGGAATAAGAGATGCAAATTTCCAGGTATAAAACAAATAAGTCATGAGGATGTAGTTTGCGTACAGCATAGGAAATATAGTCAATAATATTGTGATAGTGTGGTACAATGTCAGATAATTGCTGAACTTATTATAGTTATCACTTCTTTAGTTATATAAATGTTGAATAACTATGCTGTATACCTGAAACTAATATTGTATGTTAGCTATATTTCAATAAATAACTTTTTTAAAAATGAGTAACTTGTTTTGATCATTAAGAGCTCACTTCAGATTGAAAAACACACACAGACTGAAACTAAAGGGATGGGAAAGAGAAATTTCATGAAAATAAGAACAAACAAAAACACTGGGGTAGCAAGACATACACTCAAGAATTAGAAGGTTTGAGAGCTTTACACAAACTCCTTGTTAGAGAACACATGAATTTCATTAATTGATTAAATTAATTGAATTTGTGCATCATTCATTTAACTAGTATTTAGTAGATGTTGGGGATGTAGGAGTGGTGAGCAAGTGTATGATTCACTTATTGCTGGTAATAAATTAACCTAAAACTTAAAGCTTACCACAACATACATTTATTTTCTCATGATTCTTGTGGTTCAGAAGTCTAGGCAGGGCTTACTTGGGTGTCTGTAGTTCAAAATCTCTCTCGAGTTGTGGTCAAGCTGACAGCTGAGGCTGCAGTCCTCTCAAATCACAAATGGGGCTCAGGGACCCACTCCCAGCTCATCTGTGGGCCTCTCTCCTCAGGGTTGCCTCACAACATATTCTTTCTATTATTTCCTATCAGAGCTAGCTAGTAAGTTTAGCCCCTACTCAACGGGAGAGGATTCCACAAGCACATGAGTCCCAGGTGTGTGGGGGGATCACCAGGGCCATCACAGAGGCTACCTACCAGAGCAAGTCATACACTGCCCTCATTTCAGGAACTTACAGTATGGTCATAGAGACAACTATTATTAAAATTATCCTCTCACAATTACACTTATATTCAATTGGTTGATTAATGTGTTATAAAGGAAAGGCATAGGATCTTGTAACAGTATATATGACAGGAGACTAAACTAGCCTGGAGAGTAACAGGAGATTTTTCTGAAGTGATATTTGAATAAAATTTGAGGATGAGTACAAGTTAGGAAAAGGGGGTGTCAGAAAGGGAGATGAAGGGGTACAGTCTATGAAAGAGCTTCAAAGTGGGAGGAAACCTAGCTTTACAAGAAACTAAGAAAAAATGTTTTTATAAAACTGTACACTTGACTCTGGGTAGCATAGATGTTTTTTGTTTTTTCTGTTGGAAAACTATGTGACTAAGCAGTCCAGGACTAATGCGATGATGGTGCTTCACGTCCAATGTGCTGGGCTGCTTCTGTCTTGTCACTCCCTTGATAGGGTATAACTTTTGTTCTCAGAATCCACAATGGCTGGCCCTACATCTGTGTCCTATGCAGCGGGATTAGGGAAGGGAGTGAGAGAAGAAAGAAAGACACATTCTCTCCTTTTTAGGGTATGAAGTAGAAGTTGTACAGCTAGCTGCAAGAGAGGCTGGAAATGTAATTTTTGCTGGGTAGTCAAGTGGCCGGGTAAAATATGGAGATTCTGTTCTTATAAAAGCATGTCAACAATCTCTGCTACAGTCTGTTCCTTTGACCACCCGAAGAGCTATGCATACCCTTTCCTGCCCAGACCACATCCCACTTCCCAAGTAATAAAATCCTAAAACCTCACCTGTTCACAGTGGCCAAAACATGGAAACAACCAAAGGTCCCTGCAACAGATGACTGGATAAAGAAGCTGTGGTACATATACACAATGGAATATTACTCAGCTGTAAGAAAAGATGAAATATTGCCATTTGCAACAAAATGGATGAACCTGGAGATCATCATGCTAAGTGAAATAAGCCAGACAGAAAAAACAAAGAAC